>CM008342.1:35672007-35688967 GCA_002525835.2 Ipomoea batatas | reverse complement strand
TCTGTGGAAGAAGAAAGAATCCATCAAAAGGAAAAACTAGGATATCATATCAAGTGATAGAATCCCATCAAGGCACTTACCGGATCTGTCTCAAAGATGAAAATCTTACAGGCTCTTTTATAGGACTCCACTGCATTATCCTAAAAAACAAATGAAAAATGGAACTTAATATAGCAAGAAAACCATGAAGGAAGTTGCAAAACATATGATAGAAAGGTTTATGACATTTAAGGTATGCCTGGCTCTTTACTCGTTTCAATATATTTAAGGAGCACTGTGAAAATAATGTCTTTAAATCAAATTATTAAATGACAAAAAAAAAAATTTGAGGAAACATTTTAAACTTGATTGGTTTAAACATTGGGATAAAAAAGATTATTGCAGGAATGTTGAGGGCATGACTTTGGATAGTAATATGCTGTTACTGAAAAAGAGACATGAAAGAAATAGCAAAGTAGTGCATTTTAGGAAAGTGGAAACCATATAGAGAAGGCTCAAAATAGAAACCATGACATTCTAATTGAATGGATGAACATCACTAACAATTTTAAAGTTTTTATTGAAGTGATAGCATTATCAATCATTCACTTGATCAAATAGAAAACTACTCATAAGAATCTGAAATCCAAAACAGATGGCATAAAATTTAAGTTTCAAAATCACCAGATTGAAACTGCATTGAAGACTGTAAAAGTTAGTATTTGCTAATATATGTACAAGAAGCCAAAGAACCAACATGACTCAAGTATTTTTGTCTCTTACATTTCAAGTGTATTTTAAATACTAGAAAGCATGATAAGTATATATTTCTTCTTCTGATGGATATATAGGGCCATTGACAGTTATTAGTCCATGGATAACACAGAGAACCAAAGTGCAGTCATGACTCATAAAAGGTACAGACAGAGCCCAACAGCAGCAATAAGTCTGTTTTTGTAACTCAATAAGTGACATCAAAAGCCATCTGAATCATCATAGGAGAAAAGGGATTTCAATATCAAACCTCAAGCATCACTGCTTGATATGATAAATGGAAACTATAGGGCATGTTTTCATTTCCTATTTTATATCACTGAATTCACCTTAATTTGGAAACAAGATAGCAACCTCAAATATCCATGCTGTCACTCCCCTCCAAATACCTCACTATTCATTGTGGATGAGTTTTGATGGTCCATTCTCTATTGCTTAGCTACCTTTCTAACACCTTTCAGATTGGCATACAGGACTTAGAAGCAATTTAACTATTTTTCCACTTCTTATCTCATCATCTCCTACAAGTAACTGAGAAAGTTGTTCTCTCCTGAGTGGTAAAATTTTAGGCAACATGGAATTCAGTTCACAAGTCTTCCTTTATTATTCATTTGCAACAAACTTTTGGTGGAGATTATTTGGAATACTTGTTGGCCTAATAGAAAATTAGAGATCTACCCCCATTTCAATGATTTATCTATGACAAAATTTTGGAATTTGGCCATTCTGAGGGAGGAAAAATTTGTGTGCATGTGGCATGCCAAGACTTCTTTGGTATCCCCAGTTAGAGACTTAGAACAGCATTTAAGGATATTTAAACACCAAGTTGGTATAGGATAGTCTATATGGTGCAAAGCTCAAGAAATTTCATGGCCACTGATATTCATTTGACAAAGCAATTAGAATGCATTATTTTGCATGCATTTAATAATGTAATTTGAAAAGCAAGAATTTTGTCCCACCCTGGGCTTCCAGCACATTATTCACTGCAACAAATTAGTAATGAACATCAACCTTTGAGTCATTGCATTCAATTCCTCCATTTTCCTTCCTATGAAACTTCAAGTATGTCAAGCACCTTGCCATAACAAGATGCCTTGAATTGAAAGAACCACCAACCTTATGCTTTTTCAGTACTTGAGATAATCTACGGAAGGATTTCACACAATTGTATTGAACAGTGTCATACTGACAAGTGACAACCCCTCAACTTTGCTCCAGTGTTCATCCCCAACAATAAAACCTAATGATATCAATATCTGCAATGCCTCTAGGGGTATGGATATCTCAAATGGTTCAAATGATGAATATTAGTAAAAGTACAGTTCAGTTTACTAACACAAAGACGTGATACAAATAAATTGCAAAAACAAAGTGGCGATGATGTGAAACCTATCATGGTTTATCTTGCAAGTAAATACATAGTGTGAAAAAGTAGTGCTCTGTATTAGATCTGGCTATTTGTCCTGTAATGAGCTGTAAATTCAAAATTCACATACAGCATTACTAGGCAATAATGACATGAATCTATCGGATTTTATTACAATATTCCATAGAGAACTGAAGTTAGACAAGGAGGAACTGAAAACATGAAGATCATTTTATTCGTGTACTCAAAGCATTATGCAAGTGTGTAACTCATGGAACCCAGAGATGGAATAAGACTAGATAAGTGAGTGGCAACCTTTTTGCTTATCCTAACTCCCAAGGAGTTGCCTTCTTGCAAACCAGAAAGTCTCAACTGTAAGGGATAAACATCTGTCATATCATCATCTGAGGTTGAAAAGCTTTTGCTATTCTTTGCTGGAGTTTTAGAACCACTGTGCCTACATACAGGTCAGAATGATGTAATACAAGGTCAAATAACTAGAATCTAGAGATAGTTTCAGAAGCATAGCACTTTCTAGAAAATAAATATCTCAGAACTTGCACCCAAAGTGCAGATGTCTCATTTTAAAGATATGTAAAACAGCAGAATGGAAACTTGAAATCAGGTTACCATCCCACAGTTAAAGGTGCCCTTTCTCTTCACTATAAGAGATCTCATGGAAGTAACTAAAACTTCTTTAGGGTCAGCAAAATTAAATTTGTTTTAGAGGTTGGGTACAGTTCCTGTTCCTATTGTTTGGATCTTATGAGTAATATCACCACCGATGTACCTACTTCAAGTTGCCAATTAAGGGTCTGCCAAATCACAGGTTGGGGAGGGGTGGTGGAGTGCTTGTTGAAAACAGAAGAAAACAATAATGTTGGTAACAAAGGTAACTCATGCACAATGGACATCAGATCAAATTATATCCACCAACAGCAGAAAGATTCTAATGCTAATATAAGAAAAAATAATACACAGAGATAAATTTCAGGGGTAACAATGAAGATGCCCCAAGATACTAACCACTTGAGTGCCTGAATCCACATGTCACCAGGGACCAAGGCAAAATCACGACCTGATACCCCAACTTCGCCATTGTCAGAGGTCTGCAGTGAAGGATCATCCTCCTTCCTTAAATTAAAAGCAACATCTGAACTGAAAATATTGTTTATTATCTTCATTGGCCCTCCATAAGATGGACCAGGTGAGGCTGTGTACAAAGTCCCCTTCTTCCCATCTGCTGATGCTGTGTCTTGTGCCTCTTTCCACCACCTACAATGCACAAACTGTCAAGCTGTGGCATTTGAGAGAATTTAATTCTAACACTTCATGATCATTGCTTCCTTGGAGAACCAGACGGATATGAAAGTTGTACTTAAGAGTAGTATGAGAAAGATGCTCCTTTGCTCCTTCACAACTCTACGTCTCTACCTACAAGCCATACTAGAGATGAATGCACACAGATACCCCTACTCCCTATATATGTATTTCTCAGAACAAAAATCGGTATCAGATCAATATTCCAACAACAACAGACATCAAACACATCATCGACTAGATTGTCACACAAGCACAAAAGCACATCCCTAAGAAAATCCACATGTTCCATTATTTATACTACTTTTTAAAGAGATAACAACATAAATCTAATCAATTCCATGGAAGATACCGAAGGAAACCAATACCTAATGTTCGAATTCACAGCGACACACACGAAGAAAAGAAAATGATGTCTCGGAACTAGCCACATTTCGATTAAATAATAAATCAACCACACAGATCAAAGAGAAAAGTAATTTGCAATTCAAAAATCCAAAGACAAGTCAGATTCCATTCTGATAAATTCAATCTGGCAAACATTTCAAATCAAACGAAGAATATAAATAAGATCATCATTTTCTTATTTATCAATCTTTTCTATTCACAATGTGTTTTTGTTTTCCTAATTGCGAAGAGCAGCTGGAATGCAGATGCTGAATGAGGAACGTGCCGAAGAGAATAGAAATGGAGGTACCTGAAAGGAACGAAGTAGACTTGCTGGTCATCATTCCCATTTGATTCGGTTTGCTGTTGCTGGGTTTGTTCCTCGGAATCCTCGGATGGGCTATCCATTCCTCTGAGATGTAGAGGGAGAAAGATCCGAGTTGTAGAGAGAGAAAGGGAGTTTCAGAAATGGCGGAAGAGATTTGCAGCAGAAAAAGTTGCAGACCAGTTTGCTGCCCAGGGAGACAGACAGACAGAGAGAGAGAAGAGAGAGAGAGGCGGATTTGCAGAGAAACAAGTGGAGCCTTTGTCTTAACAACATGAAATTTACCATTATAGCATAGCATATGTGCATAATTACATATCAATTATTTTTTGAATATATATAACCTAAATATAAAAATAATAATATGTTGCATAAGACTAACTCAATTGGTTCGACCAATTATCTTAAAATCTTGTTTCTAGTAATATTGAAAGACCATGAACAAGATAATAAAGATTGAATATAAACGTTTTATTATAGGTGATAAAAACCTTTTGTACGCGTTCAAAGAAATTATGAACAGCCTAATGTATCAAAAATAATAATAATATGTTCATAATTTTTCTTAATTTTTGTGTTTGGCAGTGTTGTCCTCCTCATTTTATTATAGAAGTACGAGAAGCTGACACAAAGACATACAACCGAATTTTCTAGAGAGATAATTTTGGATGGAAAATATGCTATTTACATCAACAAACAATATGGTCGTTAAAAAAAAGTTCATATTGACCCACCAAATTTTGGGTCATTGGAAATATAATTTTTAAAAATCAAGAAGGGATATGGTAATTAAAGGGTCAGATTCTTTTTCTCAATTAAGTGGGAATCCGTAAAATTGTAAAATTAATTCGATTTTTTTTGTCTTTTATTGCTCAATGTTTTTGTATGTCTCAATGATATATTGAAAATTAAAATATAATCTTTTGAAAAGTTTAGACAAATCAAGTGCTTGAAATAACTTTTTATAAAATTTAATTGTTATATTTTTAGAATAACATTAAACATTTTAACTATACTATTTTCAATAGAGTTGTTCTTGATAAATATATTCCTTCGAATATTTTTCCATAACTTAACTGGTGTAAAAGCACCAAACATCCTCTAAGGATTTTATTGATTCAAGTTAATTATTAAATTTTTTGGTATTATGCACTGATATGAGTAGGGGCGGATTTACCGTGGGGCAGCTGCCTCCTCCCCCATCTCACCCCATATATAATATTTTTCCATAACTTAACTAGTGTAAAAGCACCAAACATCCTCTAAGGATTTTATTGATTCAAGTTAATTATTACATTCTTTGGTATTATGAACTGATATGAGTAGGGGCGGATTTACCGTGGGGCAACTGCCTCCTCCCCCATCTCACCCCATATATAATATTTTTCCATAACTTAACTGGTGTAAAAGCATCAAACATCCTCTAAGGATTTTATTGATTCAAGTTAATTATTACATTCTTTGGTATTATGCACTGATATGAGTATGGACGGATTTACCGTGGGGCAGCTGCCTCCTCCCCCATCTCACCCCATATATAGCCCTTGTACAAAATTATATATATTGTCATAACAATTATCATTTTTTATATATTAATAATGAAATGTGTGATTTATAATGTGTTTTCTATTTGAATCGTTTTATCAAAATAATTATATTTAATTTTGTAATAAAATTTTGATGTATCTTATTTTTGATCCATATCCATCAATATTTATGGCTATATTTTCTAAATATTTTTTCCAAATTATCTCTTTTATTTTAATTAATATTGTAATAGAATAAATTTGATATGTATATCATTGTTTTTTCTTAAACACAGAGTGACAGAGACACAGGTGGAGTACAAATATGAAAAAGTGTTTTCATTTTCTTTCAGAGGGAGAAATGATTCTCCTTCTTGAGTGGTGGGATAAAATAAAATAATTAAGTAACAACTAGAAAAAAATCGAAAAAGAAAAAGAAAAATAATGAAGACGGGTACGAAAGACACGACAGATCAGATGGGATCAGAAATTCAGAAGGGCATTGCTGACTTGTTGTTTCATGGCCTTCTTTATTTTCTTTATTTTCTTTTTTTTTTTATAATTATGGCGATTATTATTAAATGATTATATAAAAGAAATTTATTTTTTGAAGATATAAAAGAAATTGATAATGTAGCATTACACACAAACCCACGAAAGTTTATACTTCTATTTGACTATATTATTAAATTTGGGTATTGTTAATTGTTTCGAATTTTGTTTACATCAATTTGTGTTTTAGGTGACGTTTAACTTATAATAAAATTATAAATAATTTTAAAATTTTAAAAAACTTCTCATCCTTGAATTAAGAAATACTTCGTAGTATTTTTCATCCATTAATTATACTTTTATTACTTTTCGTCCCTCAATTATCACATTGTCGATGAATTTTTTTTTTTTCCATCTCCCAATTGTTTATATATAAACTTAACTTTTCTAACTTAACCCTTAAATAGAACATAGGAACGGAAAAAGTCATTTCATAAACATTTCAAAAACAAAAAGTTGCGACAAGTATAATTGATGAATGAAAAGTACTAGAAAAAGTTACATTTTTCGTCCATAAGTTATAAGGTTATTTCAGGATTTGCATGTCTTACTTGTTGGTCGTACTTACTTCTCATCCCTAAGTTAACATTGCAAATTTTGTCCTTTAATTTTTCAAACAGGTTGTGTTCACTTCTTATCCCTAAACTATAAGATCAATTAACAAGTAGAGATAATCATACAATTACCCTATAACTTAGAAACGAACCATGTAATTTTCCCAAAGTACTATTGTTCTATAATTTAGAAATGAAAAATATCATTTTCCCTAATAAAAATTACAACAGTGTTATAACACACAACCACACAAGATAAAAATTTTTAAAAAAATGAAATAATGCGAGAATAGGAGAATTGATTGAAGTTAGAAGTAATAAGTGTTTTTGTACGAAATATAGTTTGTTACAAGTAAAGGAAAAATGTGATTTTAGTATTTTACCAAAGTGTGGTAGCTTTTAAGATATTTGCAAAAGTATGTCTATATGAGTAACATATATTATAATTTTACTTATTTTTTGTATATCTTTTTATATGTTTCTAATTCGCTAGATCTTTCCAGATAGAAAATTTTCATTAATTCATAGTTCTCACCTAACTCGAGGAGTAGTTCTCACAAGAATACACCCCAATAAGAACCAATCTCAACCTTACATCGAAAAAATTGGATCAATGACAGTCCTAGATTCCTATTTAGTATTTACTCACACCAAAAGCAAAAAGCAAGCTGAAATCACATGGGGGAGAATTGAAGTGCAAGAAGCTCTAAACCATGGAAACTACTTAAAAAAGTCAAGGTCCACTCCATGACAGTCTGGGAAAGCAAAATACATGAATGGAGTATGATTCACTATAAGCATTTTTTTAAGGGGCATAATGGACAAAATTTCAGGCATTGCCAACACAGATACATCAGTAGTAGCGCGACCCGGGGTCGTAACCACGGCCCCCGGGGTATTGAGCTCTAGGTTCGTACCCTTGATCTCTTCCGCTTCCAACAAACCGGTTTCGGTCTCTGTATGAATCATAATTATTGGCATTATAGGCGGCTCGTTGTCGCTCTCCAGGCAGGGGAGGTGGTGCAGCATATCCTCGAGGATCAATAGGGCCTCCTGCATTAGTGTTTGGATGGTTATCCAATGCAACCTGTTGGTACTGCTGTCGCCTCGCATGGGATTCCCGTCGAAGAACATCCTCTCTGCGACTGGCATGCCGGGCTCTTAGGGCTACTAGTTGTTCTTGGTACTGAGTGTTGATTGCATTTATTCGCTGAAAATAATCATTAACAAATAAGGTTAGCTAACAAGTAACAAACAAGATTGGTCTAGTGTTCCAGGTTGAATTCTATCATTCAGGTCAAGCTAAACCACCCCTACCCCACACCACACACACACACACACACACACACAAACGAACAAACAAACAAAAACAAAAACGATTTAGCATAGTACTTGTCAAGTATAACACAGAAGCAAGTCTATTTTGACACTTCCATAACACAAACCCTCTTTTGTTAAGTTTCTCAGTTTCTGAACAGTATGATATCTAATCTTTATCCTTCAATTAAGGCAGATGCATTTCTCTTTCCACCCCAAAAACAATTAAGTTGTAACCATAATGAGAATTCCCTATATCATAGCAGTATATGATCATTTAATTATGGGTGAAAACAGACTACTACTACTTCTAATCATTTAATCTTATGCATGAATTCTCAACTAAACAAAGTACAAACTACTAGTATTACTACTAAGCTTCGTTTTTCTTTTTCTTTCTTTCTTTTTTTAATGAAATACTCCGTAATAAGCTGTTAACTTCCAGGAAAAGGAGGTAATATATAGTGATTACTTTTTTTCTTCTTTTGCTCTTGAGGAGTAATAAGAAAACCTATTAATAAAAAGAAAGGACTGTATGAAGAGAGGTTAGTTAGTCTGTCTTTTGGGAAAAAAAAGTATGGCAAAGCAACCAAAAGATATCTCCAGGAAGTGGAAGAGAGACACTAGATCTGATTGAAAGTGGTAATGAGAACATGGAATCCAAAAGAGAGAGAGAGAGAAGGGGATGAAACTAGAAATACTGGATGAGCCTCATTGAGATGTATGGGAAGTAGGAAGGAAGGAGGGGGGATCTTATTTATCAATTTTGGTATATAATGACATTTGCAGGTGTATATGATGACGTACAAAAGCAGAACTTAAGCCAGAGTTTGAGCCAAACCAACCTCCCTATGCCTGGCATTTTCAGCATCCTCTGCGTCATTTTGTTCCTTGCTCAGCTTCATGATGTCATCGAGGAACTTCTGTTCAAGGCCCTCCAGAGACTGTGGCATGGGATTATCTTCATAACCAATATCCATATCTTCTTCAATTGGCTGAGATCTGACATCTTTGCCACCTTGGTTCTCTAATGGCACCCTTGGATCTGCCCTCTGGCCCTGATAATAGGATCTTGATGCCTCGGCTCCCTGACCTATAAAACAGTCACAGTTTAGCATGAGTGGCCAGCCATTATTAAAAGAACTTAGAATCTCCAATCTTATTGATTGAGCATAGACTTCAAATAATGATATAATATTACCAAGCTTGGAAACGATGAGACTACTAAACACGAAATAATTGGAACCCATGGTAGACAAACACTTATATCCAATGAAAGACGTTGGCAAGCTCTTATTTAACACAAAGATTCAGAGCATACATCAATTAAAGTTGAAGAAAACATTAAATAGGACTGCATGATCCATTGCAAGGGTAGATGAACTTAGTTTACAATGAAAGTAGAACCCAACACAAACTTCAAGTATACATTAAGTTCAAACACATACCACTAGTTATAACTTTGGATTACAAGAGTTGAATAGTGAGGATTATTATCATCAGCTTCCATGCAAGTAGTTATTTATCTGCAGGCTGCAGCATAAACTGGATGTTTTTGACAATTTAGTAATCGATATGCTTCAAATTAATAATTTCCAATATTCCATCATCTTATAAGGACTAATTACATACCATCTTTCAAAAGTTAGACTGCTAATAAGAGAAAACTTGAAACAATATTCATCTAGTTACAACTTTAATGTACTGCATAAGAAACAGCTTAAAAAGCTTTTTAATCTCATCACCCAAAAAAAAAAAATTTACTTGTAGCAGTATTAAGAACCAACGTAAAGTGGAAACATACATATAAATGAGTCTTATTTGTAAGTACTGCAAGTGGTTGTGGTGCTTTATGCCTTTATCACTAGTAGTGTGTTAAGGAAGCTATAAATGAATGCCCTTAAGAATTACAGGGTAATAACTTTTCCATTTTCAAAAATGCATTTAGTTGAGAAACTAAAATAAATGAAAGCACATATAACATTATGACATTTGATTATGCAATAGGTTTTCGCTTGATGTAACTTGTGAAAGAAATAAAACAATCAAGCACAAAATTTGGCAGTTGAAGCATGAAGCCATGAACCAAGACATTATCCGTGATACATTACTAGTTCCATTGATTCTTATCAAAAAAGGTAACTAGCATCACTCATGAAATGGTATTCTACATGGAAATATAGAGGTTTATCACATGCTGGTGCGTTGATTCTAGGCTTCCACAGAAAAGCGTAGCACTTCAATTGGACCTTAGATATATAGTTTAGACGCCATTTGCAATATGCGATGGCATTATGGGCAGAGGTGCAACGAGCAATATAAGATACTTGTGTAGTCCTGTTCTTAAATAGCCGGGTACAAGTCGAAAACTCGAAACCATGCATGCTTCCTTCATAACTCCGCCTCATGCAATCTGGTTGGGGCAGCATATATAAATTCTATTTCTTCATTCAGCTTTCTTTAAAGCTAAATTGGTCATGACTCATGAGTCATGACTGCTTGTATAAACATATCATTTTTTAACCTCTATTCCACTAAGTGTCAGCTATAACCTTCTCCCAATTATCTCCTATTATTAGCACGGTCTTGCTACTAATATAAGCACCAACCATCATGTGTTTCATCAAGGATACTAGTGCTTTTTGCAGCCTACTTCACATTAACTATAATATATGAAATCTTTTTCCTTTTTTTTTGGGTTAATCTCAAGAAAAATAAAAGGTTGCAGTCTGTTTGATAATGATCAAGTAACATCGCTTCTATGCTCAAACCATGAGTTACATAGTTATCAGTTTACCATTTTCAGAACCAACTCTATAAAAAGGATAAATCTATTGGCATCAACAAGAAGGCATAAAATTATTTAATAAAAAAAAATGTGAGCAACAAGTTCACTTTCAGTGCCTTCTTTATTTGGATTTTCATAAACAAGACTGGCCATATGCACAAAACTTTCTTCCATCATGTTTTCTCTTAATCACATTATTCCAACCACTTGAATAGCTGAAGCTTGGTTTAATACATCCAAATTCCAAAGCATTAGGTTTAATTCAAATTTCTAACCACAATTCTATACTCATTCAATCCAAGGTTTGGCTTCTTTCTAGTGGCGAAGTGCTCGAATTGAAGTAATTGCACATTAACCGAGAATTCCGAGCTAAAAAACATTAAAGTACCAGTGGTCTACTGTAAGAATTTCACATAACCGGGGAAAAAAACAAAGGCAATCGAGAAAATAGAAATGATAACTTGCCTTCAGAGAACATGTGGGGAGACATAGCGTTGGTGGGCAATTTGGGGCTCTCTCGTTCCCATCTCCATTGCTGCTGCTGCTGCTGATGTTGTTGTTCTTCAGACCTGCCGTGTTGGGGGTGATGTTGAATCTGGGAATATGCGTTATTGGCGGTGGAATCTCCGGCGCCGCCGTAATGCCCCCCTCCCCGTCTCATCCTCCACACAAGCCTTACAAGCCTATGCACTTCAACACAAATCTCGTCACCGATGGATAGATATAAAATACTGCTGCGAACTATGCTCCACTTGGAGCCTTGCTACGAGAAGAGGGTTCCAAATGTTATGTTATTCTTAGTTTTTTGTTGTATGGTTAAATGCTCAAATTAGTGGGCTTTTTGCAGATTATTTCTAAGTAATTTCATATTAGAACAGTTGGATCGACGAATATGGACCAGTCTTAAACATTTAGACTAGCTGTTTCACTCAAAGAGTTACTTACAGTTCAATACGATGAAAACTTTGAGTGTAAAAAAACAAGTAATTTTATATGTGCTTTATTATTAAATTGTCACGTCTTTGATTTAAAAACATAAAAAATATACTACAATTTCTATTTTTCCTTTTTTCCCTAATAAATTTTAAATAGTTAGAAAATTCTTTACTCTAAGATAGTTTATTTATGATTTTTCCAATTATTATTATTGGTAATTTCGATGTTTATAAATGTCGAATATGTAATAAATTATGTACAAATCTCAATAGCGTACTTACTATATCATCCATATTAGTTTAGGTTTTTGCACATGTTTTTAGAAGTCACATAAAAAGGAGAGTGTGAAAGAGGAAATAGAAGAAAAAAGGAAAATAACATTATCGTAGTAGCATTTCTAAAAGTGCGTGCAATTCAGACTTCTATACGCACTTAGCCGAGTCCTTGTGGAATGAACTTAATTTCTAAGTTCCACAAGTACTGACAAACTATTTTAATACTAAACGCGTTGTGAACTAAGATTGTGACAGTTCAGTTTGTAGTTCGATATTCAAGGAACTGGAAAACATAAAAAGCATTCAAAGCAATAAAGGTGCTTAGTTCCTTGAATATCGAACTACAAATTGAACTGTCACAATTTTAGTTCACAACACGTTTAGTATTTGAATAATTAGTCAGTACTTGTGGAAGTTAGTCATTAAGTTCGTCCCACAGGAACTTGACTAAGTGTGCATAGAATCAAAAAATTCAAATTGATGATCTAAGAGCACCCATCTGGCCATCTAAGTAAACCAAGGGGGTGTTTGGTAGGATAGAATTGTAATTCCATTCATAGCGAACTCCATAAAATTTATATCAAATGATTTGATTGGAGAAAACTACAATTCCCTCCAACCATCAACAATGAATTACTCAGTACTATTTTACTCTTGTTATTATTATGTTATTATACAAATGCATTTTAGTCTTTATTCACTTCTTATCTTCTCTTACAATCCTCAATCATTCTATTCATGCCTAAACAATGTAATTTGAATTCTCACAATTACAACCCTTCCCCTAATTCCCTCATTCCAACCAAACACCAAGCAAAAGTTATAATATAATGTTATCTCAATTGTTATATATAGGTCAATTTAGTCAAATACCCACATTCCCCTTTACTGCATGAATTGTACGAATTTTGTGGTGTGCACAAAGTGAGAATCTACTTCCATCAACATATCCCCCACTGATTTGGTGGGGGGGGGGGGGGGGGGAAAGAATAAGGACTGAGACAGTAAAAACTATTTCTGCAATATTAGGTGTTATAGGAAGAAATTCAGCTATGCGTTTAACCGACTGGACTAACCAAAAACCAAATGTTAAGATTCAAAGAGGGTCGGGATTTTAGTACACTGGTGCGTTCAAAACTAATGCATTCAATAATATGAAGTAAAATGTCTACAATAGTAAGGTTATTTTCTACAATATCCATAACAAAGAATAAAACAATTTCATTGAGTCACAGAAGCTACATCAACCAAAAACACAAGACATTAACAATATGCAGTCTCCAATGCCTCATTTAACACATTCCAGAAATACTGACTGAGATCATTTCAGGTGCCTTCAAAATTCCAACCTAGTCTCTGCCAAGACTCACAGGGTGATGATGCACGACAAAGACGGCCTTAACAAGCCAATTATGTGAGCCTGATGACTGGCACTTCTGCCAGTCTTTGGATTATTGTAGCATGTCAAAACTAATGGCCTATGAAGCCCAGCCAGTGGAGGAGGATGGCCAAGAGCAACATAAGTATTGCCAAGATCATACCAGGCTTTCCCAAAACCCAATTTTTCGTCCTTTTGGCACCCTCTACTCCCCTTTGAATTCTATCTACCCATTTCATCTGCAATTTTAGACAAATAAATACACTAGGAACGTGGAAGTATCACAGTAACCGCTTATAAAAGATATATTGCTATGTGAATTATGAGGAAAAAACTAGGCTAGACACGAGGGGTGTCAAAGTGGGCCAAAGCCCGCGGGCCAGCCCTAAACCGCCCTGTGGTGGGGAGGGTTCAGGCCTAAAAGGCTAAAAAAATTGCCTGTGAAAATGCAGGTCACGGGCTTGGCCCGCACAGGTTGGCAGGCTACGCAGGGCAACCCACGGGCTTTCTATATATATATATATAACATTAAAAAAAATAGTTTTTAAAGAACTTTTTGAAGTTGGCCCGCAGGGCCTGCCAACGCACATGAAGGTGGGTTAGGGTTGAAAATATTAGCCCGCAGGCTTCACGGGTCCGCCTGCAAAAGCCCGTAAAAATTTCAACATACGGTGGGACGGGCCAGCCCGCATTGACACTACTAGACACGAGGAATGTGCAGTCTGAAAGAAACATCCCCATAATACTAAAGGAGTCCAAGGCAAGGCAAGAATGAGCATTCATCAGGGTGCATAAAACATATCTCCTATCTACATATAATTATAACCTAGTGGAACCTGGGAGTAATTCATTGATGAAAATGTATTATTGTTGTTCTTAAATAAGAATGATAAAAGGCATGTACNTCCATCCGTCTCATTTTACCTGTCTTACTTTTCTTTTAAGTTTGTCCTAAAATAGTATCCTCTTTGAACATAACTATCATTATATATTTTTTAATTACCCTTTTAACTTTTATAAATTTATATACAATTACTGATGTAAGAATAATTGTACTTTTACAAATGACACATATTTTTGAGGGGTAAAATTGGAAAGTTAGTAGCATTTGTTTTGTTGCATTAATAATCGTGTAAAAAATGAATGTGACAAGAAATTAGGGACTGATAGAGTAATTATTACAAGACATTAATGAAAAAGTAGTCGTTAAACTTTTTTTTTGGTTGAATGGTCTAAGAGAACTTTTACGTTACAAATATGGCCTAATGGGGTATGCTAGTTTGGTGATTTTTGTTAAAGTGAATATTATATGATGAGATTCATGTGATGTTAGCTAATATTGTGGGCGTTGAACTCTAATTTATGTAATTATTTTTGGTTGGTATTCAGATTTATGTAATTGTTTATGCTTTTTATGCATTAATAACAAAAATAAAAAATAAAAAAAATTCCCAACCTCTTAACTCTTACCCACCTTTGTTTGTTTGCTTGCTTTTATTTTCTATTTATTTATTTAATGGAAATGCAATGGTCAAAAGTTGATGAAAATGTTCATCCAATATTTTATTTTATTTTTTATTTTTTTGAGTGATAAGGGAAATAGTAAATGATCACAAAAAGGAACTAAACTAGTTTAGGTTATCTATAACTTGTAATCTTGTGCTTATCAAATCAATAATTTGACCAATTTGATTAAGGTTGCACTTGTCAATTTTTTTGTTAATATGAAAAGTTGCCTAAAAAAAATGCATTTTTTCTAGTTGAATCACAAATGGTCCAAGTAAACTTGTATGTTATAAATGTTGCCTAATGAGCTATACTAGTTTGGTGAGTTTTGTTAAAGTAAATATTATATGATGAGATTTGTGTGATGTTTGCTAATATTGTGGGCGTTGAATACCCTTATTTGTGTAATCACTTTTGCTTGCTATCTCAATTTTTGAAATTGTTTTTACTTTTCATGCATTAATAACGGAGTAAAATGGGTTTCATCAATTGCGTTATATAATATTTGATGTTATAATTTATATAATTGTATATAGATCTAAATATTTTTAAAATATTATAACAAATTTATTATGTGCAACGCATGTGCGAAAAATTCGAAGTAAGAGTAAAAGAGAAAAATGCTTAATAAAAGTAATTATTAACCTTTATTATTGTTATTATTATTATTATTATTGTTATTATTATATGACGTGATTCATTCATTATATTCGTTTAAAATAAACTTATAGACACATTAAATTTAGACTAAGACTAATTCGGACGCGGAGCTGGACCCAGTATCACCGTATTCTAATTGGGACACGAAACGGGACCCACTATTACCGTTATTGCATCATTGTAAGACTAATCCGAACGGTGCGGAGTGGAGTGGGACCCACCATTACCTCATTGCTTTAATGCTTTAGTAGTAGTATTGCCCATTTTCCTTTCTTTCCTATTCTTGCCAAGGAAAAGATTTGAGTTGTGACCTGACTGACTCAAACGCACCTCACCATGCCCATTTCAAACATCCCATAGAACGCACACTGGATTCAATTCTCCTTTCAAAAGGCAACTCAATTCCCAGATTTCAAGTATCATCTGTCGTAACAATCCACTTTCTTCCCCAATCTACTCCCTAAATCAGTCTCTGGAAACCCTAACTCCTCCTCTTTTTCATCAATTTGTTTGTGTGCCTTCCAAACGTTGAACTTCAGGTGTGGGCCTTCTCGGAAATTCTTTTGACTTGAAGAGTTGTATCCTGTAAGTCAGTCATTCCAAGGAAAACCGATTTCTTCGTTTTACTGCTCATTTTATTTATTTTTTTCTTCTTCTTCGTTAATTTTCATTGCAACTTGTATGTTTTCAATGGCTATCGGGTTCTGAAGGTTGTTTGTGGGTGTTCTGACTGGAGTTTCTGTTCTGTTAGTTTACCTGCATTGGGGGTTTTCTGTAAACAGGGCATCTTCGTCTGAGGTTTTAGAATGTCGGACGACTTGATGCTTCATTTCTCCTCAAACTCGTCGAACCAATCCGACAATTCTAAAATGGCGAAGCTCGAGGCACGGATGGTACGCAAGCCCGCTTCCGCTCCTCAACCCGTTTCCTGGCCTTCTGCTGCTAAATTCGGGGATGCTGAGACCCTGCGGGAGCCTGTGGTGTCTAGCGATTCCGACGATGACGACGTGAGTTCCTGAATTTCTTGTTTCTATCGTAGTCACTTGGTGTATATATATGCAGTGCACAGGGTGCTCATCTTCTTCATATCGTTGCTCTATGAACTTCTTTAGCTTTCCGCTAAACTTGATTAAACATTTTGATCGAGAAATAAATTAATCGGTGCCAGTCAATGAACAATCTTTTCATTCTCTCCCATTTTGATATCTTTCAGTAGTTAATAGTTTTCATATGGAGCAGTAATTATACAGTAGCAAGGAAAGATTGCATTAGCTAAATGATAACCTTACTTACTGGATTCATGGCAGCCTTTTT
>CM008342.1:35638419-35653663 GCA_002525835.2 Ipomoea batatas | reverse complement strand
TGTTAGTTGTTGCGTGTATATTAGGCATCCCTACTTGATTGTACTAGTTAGAATTCGACAGGAAAATACTACTTGGACTCTCAAATTCTGTTCCTTACTTTTACTTCTTCACACAAAAGTTTGATGTTAACACTTTTCTTGGGACTCACAGGATGAAGATAATCTATGATATCCTGCCATGTCAATAAAAGTGAGGGAGTGGAAATGAGAGTCCATGTAGTAAAACTCGTAAATTATACATGTATATATTCAGCGGTTTTTTTTTTTTTTTTTTTTTTTTTAAAATAAAATAAAAAAAATAAAAAAAAAATAAAAAAAAAAAAAAAAAAAAAAAAAAAAAAAAAAAAAAAAGCCACTGAAAATATACATGTATACTTTACGAGTTTTACTAACATGAACTCCCATTTCTACTCCCTAACATGGCAAGATATCATAGATTATCTTCATCCTGTGAGTCCCAAAAAAAGTGTCAACATCAAACTTTTGTGTGAAAGAACAAAAGTAAGGAATAGAATTTGAGAGTCCAAGTAGTATTTTCCATAATTTACACTGTGGAATTCTAACTAGTACAATCAAGTAGGGATGCCTAATATACACGCAACAACTAACAAATTGTATCTACTTACGAATACACTCACTTTTTGAAACTGCACTCTGTAACATGCCTTAAGAAAATTCTCCCTGAAAAAAAAAAACAAAAACATCTACATCTTCTATGACTTAACCAGTAACCACCTTAAATGAACCAATAATTTCGTACATGACTATAAAGGGTGTGGGCTATCTGCGCAAGGGGAGATGCATCCATAATTGGTACATAAGGGGACTCCATAGTTTATAGGACCCACCCACCCTGACCCCTGGGTGCACATGTCTTGATGATTTATAGCAACCATCAAAGCTCCTGCCTCATCAACACACCCATCGCTTTAGACAACAAACCAATCTCTCGTGATATTATTCAGCATGCTGTGGGCATTGAAAGTTTCAGATAGGAAAACTCCCGAGGCCGATTGGTTGGCCAATAGCATCGCTGTAATATTCGTTGTAATTGATATAACCCCATAGATGTAAAAGACCAAAGTCGTCGTGTTTAGGGGACTTGAGATAACATTGATACAAATCTTTGATGCTCTTCATGAATGTATTTCTTATGGAAACCACCTGCACCCTCAACCAACAGATTTTACCAGTTAGTTTATCATCTTCAAAAAGATATTAGACTACATTGCATATCACTATCATCCAAATATTTTCTATCTACAATTCATCTCACATTTAAGTATGATGTTTCCAAATACGTTTGCTTCAATTCTCCAGTTTTTTTTATCTTGTTTTCCATTTTGCATTTTCAAATTGGAGATATGTATAAATAAACAAATTTTCTATTTTCCTTCGTCCAATTTTTTCTCTAAAAAAAATAAAGAATTTCTCTGGTTAGTAATCGCATCCTAATCTCTATTGCTAATCAGCAATCTCTCCATAATTAGGCAAAATTAAAAGACATCCCCCTGCTGACATGGTCAGTCACACCCTCCAGGCCTCCACCAAGTTATGATTAACAAACTTGGAGAGTTGGAGATGTAGAATAAAATCATAAACGATGACAAACTTGTTATATTGAAATAGTAAAGGAAAATTAAGATTTCTTCATGAATTACAAAGTACAATTTTGGAACTTGTAAATCATATACTAGTATATAGAGCATTATAAAAGTTGCATAGAAAATAAAGTGAATTCAGAATGGCCAGTACAACTAAACTAAGTAAGCCTCAATTTCAATTTAGGGTAGGTCAACTACATCCATTCTAATATTTTACTTCTCGGTTTCTTTCTACTTAGCACCAAGTCACGCAGGATCTAAGGTAAGGCAACGTCAAAGCACTAGTAAGGACATTTTAAAAAGTTAAGGTTTTATCTGGTGCACAAGACTCATGCATCATATTGCGATTTTGGGAAGGAGGTTCTAATCTTTCTGTTCTAAGAGAAGTAATGTCAAAAGCTAGGTACCATGAAGTAATGTCCGAAATGAACAGATGTTCAACAGTTGAGCACAATAGATAACATTTAGCCATCTTTAAGCCATTCAATGACAGTGATAATAAAGATACTAATTTTGTACCAAAAAACAAAAAAAACAAAAATCCATAGATGTAAGGCAAACTCATACCTGGGACATGACTGTCTGATGAAGATCAACCCGGCCTTCTTTTTCATTTAGTCCAGATTTGAAAATGTTACCAGCCAGAGAAGACCGGAAGTCTACTGCTGACTGCAAAATCTGTTGTATGTTGTGGGCAATTGGTTGGGTTTCCTCAGATAAGAAACATCTGCAACATACTTCGAAAATCAATCAAATTCACAGAATGATATTCAGTACATAATTCTAAAGAGTGTTTGACAAACTAAAATGTTTCTGTTAGAAGCTTGACAAACCAAGGAAAAGTCCAAGAAGGTTGACATATAACAAAAGAAACACACGTATATTTTAGGTACAACCGCTCTCTTGGCTTCCTTTAGCCCTAGAAGCTCTTGCCTTTCAGATTTACTCCATTTTCTCTTCTTATCTAATCTCGTTCATGCTGAATGTTGTTGATTATCTTCATTTCTGCATTCTTATCTCGGGTTTTCAACCACTCCAGCAGCAGTTATTAGGCCTAAAACTAGTCTGCTGCAAAATCTATATGCATATTGCATCTAGTAAGCACATTCAATCTCCAGTTCTTGTTTGTACGGTTAATCAACTTAGTATAAAGGAAGCTTGTCAGATCAAATTATAGAAGTGGTTACTAATATCAAAAGTTTAATGTCTCTACTCTCTATCTCTACTAGCTGGACAGAGCATCAATTTCCTATGTGGTGTGTAGATTATTCATATATCTTCTGAAATATGCCTATACAGCCATAAGTTATTTTAGAGGGATAAGAGAAAGACAGATATATGAAGCAAGCTAAGCTTACATATGTCTTGATTCATTGAGATATGCCATATGCACCAGCTCAAAGTCCATCATGTCTCTGACCTAAAAAGTACAGATGTAAGAAGGAGATTAAGACGTTGTCCAGATAAAACTTGTATCAGTTTAGTAACAAATCTAGCAGGAATTGATAGTATTTGAGTATGCACTAAAAATTTCATTAGAAACTCACCACATGGCTCGATACTGAGAATTCAACTATATATAAGTTTGTACTATTACGAAAGTAAAGAGAAGATTTCTGAATATGTTGTTCATTGAAAAGAGAATACACAATCCTATAAATAAATGCTAGAAGACTTTTGATAACGAAATAAGTTTCCATATGACTACTTACTCAAATCCCTATAAATCTCCCGGCTGCCTAATATATATAGATCCCATAGTACTTATATATTGATATATTCCATAACATGTAAAAACTACAAACTTTGAACACTTCCACAAGCATAATGATTACACCTTTGTTTTCATTATTTTCAGAGTAACTTTTATTACTTTAGAAATGCATTATTTCTTTTTACTTAAAAACTATGTAATAAATCAACACACATTGAGCAATAGGGAGGGGTAGTGGTATCACTTTCATTAAACAACGGCAAGAAATATTTATCTGGATCCATCTGAAGGATACAATTAGTCTACAACTGCAATCACTTTCAAGGGATACTAGATTAAGCAAAGAGATATTAGGAACTTTAGTAATGGGTTGAAAGAAATTTTACTGCCTGAGTTTAATTCAGATCACAACATTTTACTCTGAATATTGGAACCTTGTTGGTAGAATATTTTCAGACATCACTACATCAGATGTCCAGAGAAGAAGCAAAATATCAGAATTTGTTTTTTTCCTTCAAATAATAGATAAAAGAATATCTTTGTGGAAAGCGATCAGATGAAAACATCAAGTAATGAATGAATTAATTAGAGACTTAATTACTTAAATTACAATATTTATAAGAGCAAATTTGCTAGCTACCAGAGAACAGACATGATTCATTACCTCAGCCAGTAAAGTGGAAATGTCTTGAATAAATGGCAAACAATTAATTCATTCATTGAACACCAATAGTACCGCCCATAGAGCAATGGCATGTTCAATACAACAAAAGTTGTTCAAATTCAGAACTTTGAACAAAAATAAATGGGAATAAGTGAATCCAATATAGACTGGGATAGGAACTGTGGCAAACCTTGTGCTTAAGGGAGTGCATGAACCTGCACCAGGAAACATGGGATAATTGAGATTGTACATATTGCTGCACTGCAGATACAAAATGATTAAGCTGGTGCCTGAAATGTAACAAGGAAAACACATCGGAACATAGAACTTCCCTTGAAAATCATAAATTTAGTAAGAATGTGATATACAAACATCTCATTGCAGAAGATAATTTCAGGTTGGGCAGTAGATTATAAGATCAACTTAGTTTTATGTATTCTCTAACGCTGCATCTTTAACACAAAGACCATGCTCAAGATCAAAGTGGTGCATTGAAGGACATAGGCCAAAGGGCATCTTAAGCCCATGTTACAAAGTTACTGAACAACATAAGTGATGGGTCCTTAGGTACAAGAAATCCCCTTAATACTCCTCCCTCTATCTCAAAAACAACCACCCCACTTGACACTTAAGGCCAAAGTTCAATTTTCTGACAGATCATGGTGATCTCTTAAATCAGAAAAGAATGAGCTATTAGAATGAAGTAAGAATATATTATTCCTGAGTTAGCACTTGCAAGAAGGAATGAGTCGTAACATTAATCAATAGAAAACATTATGAAACCTTAACAAACAAAAATAGCAGAGCAGTCTCTCTGTATGCAATTCTAGATAACACAAGCAATAATGATAGCAAACATACAAGGGACAAGACTCCTGAAATACCTGGTTTTAGTTAAAATAGATATCTGATCTGATTTCATATCTTGTGCCTCAAAACGACAATTCTTCTTGCACAATTCAGTGTGATTCTGACAACCCAAAAAAGAGAATTTACCAAAACTATAAGTGTCCAAGAAAAAAAGTTTCCATGAACCCAGAAACAAAGGCAGACTAAGCAAGCAAGACTAGAAAGAAGAAATGTCTTGCAATGAATAGATTAAACATCATTATAAATATACTAAACTATAAATGTGCCAATTTGTGTCGTGTGCTTTTCAATAAGTATGTGCAGTGCCACAGGTTTCTGTCAGTGCCAATATAACAGACATGTCCATGCTCATGCAACTCAGTAATTTGGTTCACCAAGTCAAGCCCAAACTTGGTAGAGTTCAGTTTTTTGGTAGCATCAAGCACAGAAGCATATTGCAGCTCAAATATACAGAGAGGGAAAATAGATCATTGAGCCGAGTCAATTTAAAGTCCTCACCTTAAGTGAGCTCCATGCATCACTTAAAGAAATAAGTGCAAGCTTGACTTGTATCAGAAAACTAAATATCTCTGAGTATATTTTCAATGCACCAGGGGTTAAAATGATACTGATTGGCCAATCCACTCGGTAACCCAAGCCAAGAAAATCAAAGGAGTGTATCCCTGCCACATATGATGAAAGTTACAAGCAGAGTTTAAGAAAAAAACACACACACACACACAAAGAAGTTGGCATTGCAGATACATGGAAAGAGTGAAAGTCACGAGTCATGACTAATATCTGAAAATGCATTGTACCATGAAATGGGCCTGGAGCCATAGCATCTTTCATGTACACATATAATCGATCTCTATTCAGGTCTCCTTCACACGAAGATCTCTGGACTGACAACTCAAGAACACCTTGAATATCTGATATCCTCTTTTCAGCCTCTAAGACATACCATTTCTGGATTGAGAGAAAGAATCGGACAAAAAAGCATTAAAAGAGATGCAACAGAAGAAATGTAATACTTAGAAAAGATATAGTATGAATGATACACCATACATGACGCAGAAGAGATGTGATGAACAAATCTGCCCAGTCTGCTACTTCCATTAAATGGTACCTCCTTAGTGATAACAGATGTTCTTGCAATTCAAATCCTTTTTCAAACAACTTTATGGTCAACTTGCTCAGATACTTATATCTACTAATGTCAAGGAATCAATACGTCAAGAGTTATAACTAAACAAGCAGCAAAGGTAAAGTTAAATTGACTGGGAATTGAGATAACACAGAAATGTTGATACAATTTTTTTTGCTAGGGCCAAATAATATCATTTTATAGAATAAAGAATCAAAAAGGTAATAAAACCAACAAGAAAAAGCAAAAGGCTGATTTACAGACAGAATTTGAATCTGCAGCTGTGAGCATAGAATAGACAAGGATACTGAAGCAAAATCTCATCCAATAAGCACTTCTTGAGAATATAATCCAATGGAATCTCATTAACAGTCACCAAACTAGACCCATGATATCTAGCAGCTGCATTTGTTGTTATGTTAGAGCAACCAAGCAGACTGACCCACCCACTCCCACCATTCGTATTTGCAAGTGATGAGACTTCTCTAGCATTAGTTTTTGAACTTACAGGTGAAGCATAAGAAAGCTTCCCCTTTTTCTCTGAGTTTTTGTGATCATGGCTTTCTTGATCAAGCAGATCACTTGTAGAAGTACCAGTACTATCAGTCAGAACTGAAAGTTCAGCTCCAAAATGTTGTGTTGTTCTATAATCCAACTTCTCTGTGTATAACTTACAAGGATCTCTTACAGATGTAAAGTCAAAACAGGATAAAGGTTCTTTTTGGTGCCATCTTTCTCCTGGACTGGACTTTGGCTTTAAAAGAGAACTTTTGGTCAAACTTGGGTTCATATTGAAAAAATTAGAATTGTACAGTCTCCACGAAGAAAAACTACTTGAATTTTGAAAAGTATCATCTTGGTACTGATGCTTGCTATCAGCCTTCTGTACTGAAGCACTTTTGTGTAGAATGGACTCACCACAATCCATCATTTCGGTCATCTGACTATCACCACTTACCTTCAATTTGTGAATAATTGTAAGGAATGAAAAATTTTCATTGTTCCTTTGGTCAATGTTAAAGGGATTTTCAAGAATGTGATCAGACAGTTGGCATCCAATTTCTGTACTTTTGGCCTCAGGAGCAAGAAATAAACTTTGCTCTTCTACAGTAGGGTCCAAAGCATGTTCACTCACAACCTTTCCAATGTGATAAATACCAGCAGCATAGCCAGAGTTATCTTTTCTTTCACATTTTTCACCCAGAAAAGGTTTTGAATTGCATGAAATCTCATCTTGGGGCAGCTTTTGCAATGAATCATTTGTAAAGAAACTCAAAGCAGAAAGATAACTTGGCTCCAGTCGCTTATCACTAATATGAGTCAAATCCTCAGGATCAGATTGCTCTTCAAAATTTTCTAAAGATGAGGATTCAGATAGTTCCATGACATCTTCAGCATAGGAAAACTCATCATCTGTGGTAGATACTTCAGAAGCACCATCAGGCCTAAGAAACACATGTGTTAACAACAGTGAAATGACTCAATACATAAAAGTGAATAGTTAAAGAACATGGAAAATGTAAAACAGACTTAACAGTGACACAAAGGTTGTGAGACCTCATGATGCCATACATGAACCCAGAACTGCAACCCAGAACATTGATAAGCCCATTGGATCCTTAATTATACTTTGGTGTCCTTTGCCTTGTCCCATATTGGTGGGGCAGTCAATGAGGTGTGACAACTATTCAGGTTTGCAAGTTCAAAAGATTCAATCCTTGGTCACCTTTTGGCAGATCTCAAGAGACAAGGATTGAATGTCAAAAGATTCTATCCTTGGTCACCTTTACACAGCTCTCAAGAGACAAGGATTGGATGTCAAGAGAATGTAAATGCATTCATAATATATAGAGAGATGAAAAGTTAGATAAAAGCATGACAGATGTGCAGATAGGATATAAACAGATCCTCATGGTCCAGCGGCAGAGAGTCGTGTATCCTAAAGTGAAAAGTAAAAGCATTCACAAGTTAGTGACTTACAATTCCTGAGTTTTTATTTCACTTGGAGGCATAATCAAGTTATCATCCAGTGCAATTAGTTCAGAAGACTTTAGACTCCTTCCACAGTTTGCATGTATTGCTTGAACTCCGTATAGCAAAATCTGAGGAATAAAAAATTTTCCATACAATTAACCAAGAGGTGACTACACTAGTACTCACTTTCAATAAATCTTTTATAATAGTGGTAGACTGGTATTACATGTAAAGAATAAAGTTAAAAGATGGCATTCAGCAACTAACAATCTAGTTCTATCAACAAGAAGGCACATAGAAAATAAAAGTACAAATTGCAGTATATGTCTGCACAAAGCTGGCATCCTCAAGATAATTGCAATTGGTTTGAGGAACAAAAAATCTACTGTACCTTACTACCATCGAAAAATGTTAAATGACATTTCCGTCAAAGGTGTGCAACAGCAAACTCTCTCTTATTAAAGTATGAAAAGAGAACTGATAAGAAGTGCATAAGCAGAACTTTAAAACCTAAAGTGCATGAGTGCAAAAAGAGAACGGTTTTCTAGATTAGTGAGCACACCGTGAAGACAAGAGTCTGAAAATTGAAAAGAGAAGACAAATTTTACAATGTCAGTGCATCTGGTGCCCCTTTATTCTTTGGTAAGCACCAATGTCCTTTCAATACAATAAGATTTTGATTTTATATCATCATTTTCAGAGAACTGCTCTTTTTTCTCTATTGATATCCCCTGGAGTGAAAGGTCAGAGACATGGATTCATTTAGACAAGTTGCATTCTTGTTATTGTGCATGTAATCATAGTATGCCTACACATCTTAATAATATATGCACAAATATTCAAAACTTTTTGCTTCTCTGTAGTAAATAGAAATTACCCCTTGAGTCCTAAATTCAAATTTGGAAAAAATATTATCAATTTTTTCCAGTAACTGTAGGTAAAAACTGTTTCTTGCCAGCACGATTGCTTCAATTGTTCCTTTGTCAAATGTCAGTGATGAAGAAAAGCTAGGATATTTGCTTGAAAAACCATTACAACCAGGAAGAAACTCTTCGTAAGAACCATTTATTGCTCCAATATTATTGGATAACTCAAGCAACTTCATAATCACTTGAAGCTGTTGGCCTGCTCTGAAGAGCGGAACCAGAAAATCCTCTAAGAAGATAGGGACTGCAACTCCATCTCGTACCTGAGATATTGATTTGTTAATCAAAGGACTGATTTTAAAGGAACAAAGAAATATGGTAACACTGAAAATCGTAATCTAAAGCTTCTATGGAACAAGTGATAGCATTACCTTGACACTAGCTATTGGGAACTCATTACATGTTCCAGTGACATCCACAGCATGATCAGGTAGATCAACAAAAAGTTCCACTACAAACTCTTTGAAAGGATCATTGATCCTGCCTTCATAAATCCACGATCTAATAAATCCACAATAAGGTTCCCAAGACCGGAGAAAGAGGAACTTGAGGAGAGCACAATGAGCAGGATCAGCAGCCTAGAGAGAAGTTTACATTGAAAAACTATTAGGTGGCAGACTCAAATAACAAGTGAAAGAATCTTGGAAATCATTCCCCACTAAAAATAAAAAAGGTTTCTCTTATAGCATCTATCAAGGGTATGACACCAACCTGTCAAGTTATTGTGACATATGATAAGATGTATGAGTAAGTACCACTATTCTGTCTCTGGTTAAAAACATTAAATATATATATATATATATTGTCAAAGAAGCAATAGATTTGCCATTTGATCAAATCTTAACCCTCAACTTGCAATCCATAAGTGACAACAGGAGACAGGTGGTTTTCGTAGCAGGATACAACACAAATCATACACAATATACCCCTTTTGCTAAAAAGAAAGAAATAAATAAATCTATTAGGACAGATCTTGATTTGTGCTTGACTATACCACTTGCAGTGTTATTTTTATTAGACAGAAAATACTCTTCTTTCTGTGCTTTAATGTATAATGTTTGCAGACCTAGAAAGAAAACTAACATGTATCGCGTGCATATGTATAGAAGAAGGAAACTATGAGAAAAAGAATATCTTTAGAGATAGGAGCAAGAGCACATAGATGGAGGACATAGCAGTTATGAAGAAGGATCATAATAAGGAAAAATAAACAAATTATGCCCTTGATCATGTTCTGGTAGGTTATGGATAAAGCTCCATTCCTTACACATAGATTACAACAGTAATTAAAATTATTTTGTTAAAAAAATGTGTCCTGATTTTTAAAAATTCTAGTATTATACTCTAGCAAAATTGGATCCTGGTATCAAAATGCATGCACAAGCACTTCAAAGGTGTTTATTCATACTTAATAGATAAAATTGAACTACCGCATAACTCTAACCTTTAGCTGTAAGTATAAAAATGTTATCAGTGCACCACTTCTTGGGAAATTATGAATTTCTAGGTCAGCTTTAGCCATTAAGTCTTTCAAAGGCAATTGTGGAAAAGAAAGAGCTAAATCACACAGATTGCAGATATTTCCAAGTGCTTCCATTTGAGCCCTTAAGCCCATAGTGTGCAGATAAACCTCCAACACTGTGATCTCAGAATTACCAACACTTGTAAGGCAGCCTCCATCAGTAGCCTTGGAGCTGCGTCTTAAGCTCACAGATGAAAGCAAACTATTGAGTGCAGAGATGTAACCTTCTAAAACCTTTCCCACAGCAACTGCAAAAGCCTGATTAACAAGTGTGTGATTTTTCAACTGGCAGCTGCCAGCTACATTTGAATTGTTGCCTAGAATTTCATCAGGTCCTGATTTACAATCTGCACTTGAACTTGTAAAATAAGAAACAAACTTGTGGATGAGAAAAATAATGCAACCAAAGCGCCCTATGGACTTCAGTAGATTTCCTAATGCCAATGTGCTAGAACTCCTGGTCCACAAACTTGGAATGCAGTGAAACGATCTATCAGCTGACTCAGAGCAAAATAAATAGGAGAGTTCCCCAATTGATATTAAAGCTGATTCAACACCTTGCAAAGCATTCAATGCAAGCCTCACCAAACTAGACTCCTGTAACAGTGTAACACACAGGAAAAAATAATTTTAAAAACCCAACAAAAAAAAAAGGAGGGGGGGGGGTCAGAAAAACTTGATTCAACAAAATTATGTAAGTATAGTTCAATTTTCAATTACAATGAAACACAAGGAAGGACTATGGCCATGTGAAGTTCAACTCAAAGCTTTGTTATCATAGACCTTGTAATTCATTAGATGCAGATTTCAGATAGAGATTTAACCCTTTTTTTGAGTAGTCAATTTAAAAGAAAAAGCAAGAGTCTTTATTGATTGTTACTTACCGGTACATTTACAATATGAGAGAGTGGAATTCTTGGATCTCTTTTTGTGCTAGGAAAACAGAATTTTTTCTAATGTGGCACTCACAAATATCCTGTAGTTTTGGAAATCTTTGTTCAGATAAATACTAGCTAGTCTTTTATTTCTGTGTTGGATTGTGGTATCTGATGTTTATAGAAGACAAGAAATCCCTATAATATAATTTCATTATTTCATTCCTCTTCATCAACAAATCATGTTCTAGAAAATATGAAGAACATTGGGCAAACAATAAAGTGAACCCCCAGTCCACTCTTCTTAGTTTTGTGTTGTTTTGTTAGTATCATCTCATTAACAATGCTTGAAAGCTATTATTCATTTTTTAAGACAAAGCATCATTAAGAATCGCTATTTCGTGTTCAGCAATAAAATTTGTGTTCAACTCCAGAATTACAATTACTCCACAAAATCCAGTCAGCATTTCACTGGTTTCCCTGTCTACTTTCTTTTCTAGTTAAGGGAACAAAATTCTACTCTTTCATTACACCAAACGGACTGTTATGCGAAATGCATTGCTCATCAAGAGCTACACGCTCTATGATGCGCTCCATACGCATCAATTTAGCATTGAAACCACTATAAAATAAAATGAATTTTCAAACAAAAATAATAATAAGAAGAAGAAGAAGAATGTGCAGTACTACTTACAGAGACTCCGGAGGTGGAGAAGATGTGACTTGAAGAATGTTGAGAGTGAATCGACGAGGGAGAAGGAAGGCCGCTTTCAGAAGGAATGGACTCCCACGGTCGGGGCGGAAAATAGGGATCTTCTACTTTGAGCTTCTCCAACAGCGACGCGATGCTAGCGTCCACCGCCATTTAATTCCGCCGTGAATCCCGTTTCGGCTCCTCCGATGGATCTTCCGGCGAACTCTGCCCGCTTTTTGTGGGGAGTGAATTATAATTGCTTAATTTGCATTCTGGCAAGTGGCAAGCATGATATTTTCGAAATGCTTGTACCTGAGGGAACTCAAGGTACAGAATAGGGTCTCTGAAACTCTGAAAGCATCCAGTTGAAAGGGGAAAAATAAAAAGAAGAAGAAGGGGGAAACATGTCTTATGGGTCGAATTCAAGAAACTACATCAGAACTCTATGGACTACTATTGCGTATATGGGTCGAATTCAATAAACTATATCTTAAGTGGTGATTAAAATATTTTACTTTTCTTTAATTTTTTTTATATTAGTTTGCAAGTTAATTTTTTAGTACTACTGATTTTGTTACAATGCATTATCTATTTCATAACTACTTTCTTAATTAATACAGTCTCAGTGTCTATTGAAATACAAAAAATCAAATATCGTCTCCACTAAGCCTCGAATTCACAACCTCTGGAACAATTTATTAATAATATTATTCCTTTTCAAATAATTTATATTATATATCATTAAAAAGTTAAATGACAGATATATTGTTTTTATTTCTTTTAAATAAATTTATAAATATATAAACTCATTACTTTTTGATATCTCAATTTAGTTTATAAAAATCATTACTTTAAGTAAATACATTTATTTTTGTATGCACATAAATTCACTTATAAATGTATTCCTGCAAAGTGCAAATACATAGATTCATTATTATTGGTGTCATTTTTATGTGTATATACAAAATAATATTTTTTTTTTTTACAAGATTATTTTTATGTACTTAGGTTCACCATATGGTCCCAATATAATTTACAATTTAATTTCATAAATTTGAACTTATCAATTATCACCTTAAATCATGACTAAACTAATTATTAATCCTCAAATTTCATCATTAGTATTATACTCTAAGCAACTAACATTAAAATCATCATTTTAAAATAAATTTAACTAGGACTCAAAAAAAGAACTAACAGATGAATTAATTCATCTGCAACTGTGAAGATGAAATCAATAAATTTGTTCCAATCATGTTAGAGCTACAAAAGCTCTACAATGGTGCCCCAGAGGGGTCTAATTTGTTACAAACCAAAGGCAAGTATGATTCTTAACATTATCCCCCAAAACAACATCAAATATAAATGCTACATTAACATCCTAGACATAAACACAAACATTAAACATTGTTCATTGTCTGCTAAAGCTTGTGGTAGGAATCAAGAAATAGCATAATTTTTTAAGTGCATAGCAAATTCAGTTTGAATTGAAGGATTTGTATCCTCCTCACTTTTGGTTGGGGAATTCCAAGCTTGCAACAACCCACTCACCATCCCTGATAGGAAGCATAATGGTCCCTTTGGGTAAGGCCATATCTGGAATGTGATTATACACTTTGAACCTGTTGCAGAGCAGATAGGTTTTCATTTCTGCTGTTCCCTTATCCACAATCGAATCGCTTTCTTTAGGCGAAAGAGATAAAGATTCCAATGAAATGTCCGTGGCTAGTGAAACCTCCCGGTCTTCTTCTGCCAAATTCATAAACATAACAATTCATAAACCATTTCAATTGTCAATGATTTCTATATTTTCAAAGAATCATGAACTTACCTTCCATCAAAGACATGTAAGCAACCTTTGCAGCATTATTCTCAGCCTGTTTCTTGGACATTGCTGCAGTCCCATGGAAAACATCCCCATCAATTTCCACACTCGATAAAAATGTGAGATTATGATGTTTGCCAGCCATTGTTGTCATATATGCAGGCATGGCAAGTCCTTTGCTTTGTCCCAGTTCTTGCAAGAGGCTTTTGTAAGAACGCTTGACGCTCTTGTTAAAGAAGATCAGAAATCCAAAACACAACAAACCAGTTAGACTGATATAAAGTCCAAAGATCAAATATGTGAGATGGCATGATAACCCCAGTCAAGATGGCTAAGAATACAAACTTATAACCATAAGGTCCTGAATTAAAATCCCAGCCTTATTGGTTTGAGTCAGCCAGTTATGGACAACCTAGGCTGGTTTAACCCCTTGTGATCCTTTGCCGACAGCTAGGAGAGTAGGGGACAACCTAAGTTGGTTTAGTTCTATGTCGTTCTTTGCCAACCATCATTATAAGGTGGGATTTACCCAGTACAGATCGTAGTGGCCAGGAGTTTACCTCTTTAAAAGCAGCTGAGGTGAGTGACATTAATGCGAACCGAGCAGCATCTTCTTCTGCTTCCTTTGCACTCTTATAACCCCCTAGACTTTTGAAGGATTCACCACTAAGTGAAACTATAGCATTGAAGCAAAGATCATCAAGTACTCCCTCCCTTTGAACACAATATGTTGGTAAACCGAGTTTCATTCTTTTTGCATAGATCTGTAGCTTCTTTTTGTATTGCTGTTCAGAATCTACAACCATCATATCAAGAAACTATGGATAATCAAGAAGGATCACATGGAACATGAAATTCACTAAGCACAGACAACATTAACAAATGATAATGGCATTTCAAGAACAGAAATGAAAGAAAGGCAGAAAACAGAAAGAGAAAAACACAGAGAATGAATTCATTACCAGGATTAATGCCAACATTATCATCAGGATTCTTGTGTGTTTCAGTAGTCTTTTGTTCTCCACTACCTACAATCATGTGAAAAGGACAACATTAGATGACAAGCAAGGCTAATTAAGAATCAAAGACAAAAATGAAACTATCAAAGCAAAAGATGAACAAATTCTGATCTGCACTAGTGTTGCAAAAATCCCGCCTAGATACTGGCGGCCGCCTAGCGTATCACCATAATAGGTGGTCTAGGCCGCTGGCCGGCTAGGAGGTCGACTATGACGCCTAAGCATTGTATAGGCGCTGAAACTGCCTAGGCCTCTTAGGCACAGACTAGATCGCCTAATCGCGGCCTACCGCACCCAGGCCCCCTAAGCGCTGGCTTAGCTATTTTTTCAACCATGATCTGCACAGACCTAACGAGAAGTAGAGGAAGGCAAGCTTGGCAACTTGATTATCAGCTTCTTTCCGGGATTTGCAGGGGGCGAGGGTGTCAAAA
>CM008342.1:35611728-35625836 GCA_002525835.2 Ipomoea batatas | reverse complement strand
GTCATGCGCTTGTATCTCTAGCAACCATCCTTATGGGTAGGTTTTGGGATTATAGATTAAATAACCACTTTTTTCATCTTTACAAAGATTGGGTTGCGCATTTTACTACATTTTAGTTCATTGAAGCCAATAATCTGTGAATGTTTGTGCAATCCTCCACAGTTTATCTACTATAATCCATTAGCATTACCAAACCTACTCTTATAATCATTAATTTTGCCCTGGAAGACCAAGTCATTGCTAGCTAGTTGCCTAGATTTTACTATTTTATGACATCTGTTCACCCTTTTTCTTCTTTGACAACTTTTTTTCTCAACTTTTTTTTTGGTTAAGATATTTGTGGCATGTAAACTCTGAAGTGTTCTTACCCTGTAAATTTGAAAAAAACAGAGTGGGAGGACAAAGAGGAGGGGAAAGAAGTAACCCAGCAGTGGGAAGATGACTGGGACGATGATGATGTCAATGACGACTTCTCCCTGCAACTTAGAAAGGAATTGGAGTGCAACACTGAGAAGAAGGACTAAGCTAATACTCTGTAATACTTTGGCATCATTGCATGCCCCTCTAGAATTAATGTGTTCCTCAGATATTGTACTCCACTTTATTCTTGCTGAATGCTTGGACCTTCAACTTTCTGTTCACTGTTTTTATCAATATGGTTACAAGTTCTGACTTTTTTAGTCACCTATTTGCACTGTTCTGCTTCGAGGATTATTGTCTAACTTAAAATACCTGATTGGATTGTGTATTAAATATCTGGTATAGGTTTTATAAGTATGTAGTATTTTATTTGAGTGACTATTAAGTATGCCAAGTAATGCTATTTTTACACAATTTCAATATACTTCCCATGTTCCATTTTTATGTCATAGTTAATTATGTTATAGTTCGGTTAATTGAAGCTATTTATCGGAATGAGTATCAAATACTTTGGTAATGATAATGAGTTTTGGTGAAAGTATTGCATGTTTGGTAGTAGAGTGAAATAAGAATGATTATCAATATTGCTGTTTGGTTATGTATGATCCTATAATTGATTAATTGAAATAAAGATTTTAAAAATACAAGAACAAAGACAATTGGTTCTAATATAAACACATCCAAAATACTAATATGAATAGAAAAATAAAAACAAAAATCTAAATAGTTATGAGAAGCTTGAATGGATAATCAAAACTCATAGTAGTATTCTAAAAATCTGTCATTGACTTTGATACCCATTCTTGATAGCTAAGCCTGTGAACCAAACACACCCAAAAAAGTTATTAGAACACACTTACCAACCTTCAACCGTTAATAACGTAATCACCTTCTACTGATGCTTGTCCGTTGACCGTTGATATAAAGAGATCCAACGGTTGTTTGACATCTAAATAAGAGATTAGATTTCTTTCTCTCCTTACCGCTCTCTCAAACCCCACACTCCTCTTCACCTAGGAGGCTAGGAATCAAACCTCCATGGCTACTTTAAGCTTCCATTGCAGCAGAATCAGGCACCCTTCACTCCATTCCTTTGAATTCCCATCCCACTTCTTTCCATCTTCACTCAAAATTCAGCCACTCAAAACCCACTTCAAGAATTTGCATTTTCTCTCTTGTTCGGTTTCTGAAACCTCCATCTCTTCACCCTTGGAAGCTGAAGAAGAAGAAGAGGAAGAGGAAGAGGAAGAGGAAGAGGAAGACGATGATGACCCCACTGTAGAGCTGAGCTATCTCGACCCGGAAATTGATCCTAAGAGCATTTCTGACTGGGAAATGGATTTCTGCTCAAGACCCATTCTTGATATCAGAGGAAAAAAGCTATGGGAGCTTGTTGTTTGCGATGATTCTCTGTCTTTGCAATATACAAAGTATTTCCCCAATAATGTTATCAATAGTGTCACTCTTAAGGAAGCCATAGTGTCCATTTGTGACGATTTGGGCGTGCCTTTACCTAACAAAATTCGCTTCTTTCGGTGAGTTCCTTTGCCATATTCCGCAGCTTTTCTAGTTCTTGTGGTTCTATTTTTGTTATGCATAGTGAGGATTATCAGTTTGTTTTTCTTGATAGATCACAAATGCAGACTATTATCACAAGAGCTTGCAATGAGCTTGGCGTAACGCCTATTCCCAGCAAGCGGGTATGTTTTTCAGTACATCCTTCTTACAGTTCATGTGTAACATTTAAAGAATATTTATCATGAAAAGGAATGAATGTTGTGCCCATCAATATTGCCTTTTGCAATTCCATTGCAGGATACTAATGTTGTGCCCAGATTTTAGTATTGCACATTTGGTTTGGTGAAGGACCTTATTTTGGTTACTATCTTAAAACATGTTGGTTAATTCTTGGTTAACAAATGATGCTTTTGTTGGAAATCAACATGTTCTACATCTATCCTTTACCTTTGCCCACAAAAGGCGAGATTCCCTCGCCCCAGGCCCCCACTGGATAGTGGAGGGGTGAATCATGGTGATTCAGAGGCCCATTAGTTGGGAGGACCCGTGCCTGGTGTCCACAAGGAGCCCACCACATTGAGTGTAACTCAGGACTTGAGCTTGTGTCCTTGCCCACAATCTACCTCCCAAGAACCAATTAAGCTGCCAGTACGGTTGCCATCCTTTACCATTGAATATATTGGAAAGTGAAAGTGTAGGATAGATGTTGGAAACTAAGTTATTTTGTCATCAAAACCTGTGTTGTTTTCTTATCCATCTTTGAGTCTTTGACTTTTGTTTCCTAAGTTTATTCGTGCTGTGTTTCAGTGCTTGTCATTGGTTCTTTGGCTTGAAGAACGCTATGAAACGGTTTATACTCGCCACCCTGGTTTTAACAAAGGATCTAAACGACTGCTTGCTCTTGATAATCCATTTCCAATGGAGCTTCCAGAGAATTTATATGGAGAAAAATGGGCTTTTGTCCAGTTGCCTTTCTCAGGTAAGTATGTGGTTCTTTTTGGAAGATTTATTTATACTAACAGAAAATCTTGCCAACATTCTTCTACAAGCTAGATGACAATTTATTTTTGGATGAAAATCTTGCCCTTTTCCTTCCTCTAATCAACAATTGCCATTTCGATTTTGCAATAAGAGAATCTAGTCATTGATCTGTAAATTGGCCTTTCTACTTCTTCTGCAAAAACCCAGATTTAAACTATTTCTTGGTGTGCTAATTAATTATATCTTGTATGCCAAAGTTGTTTGCTAACTATAGTAGTTGTTCATAAATGAGTTTCATCTAATACTTTTTCCTTCATTATAGCTGTTCAGGAAGAGGTTTCATCTCTACAGACAAGGTTCATGTTTGGTGCTAGTTTAGATTTGGACCTTTTGGGGATTGAAATTGGAGAAAAGACATTAATTCCTGGCCTTGCTGTTGCTTCTTCACGAGCAAAGCCATTAGCCGGTAAGTTTTTGTTAAAGAAATTAGGGAAAATGATCAAATAGCCCCCGAACATTACTAAAAAAGTCAATTAAGTCCTTAAACTTTTGAAAGTTGCAATTGGTCTGCCTTCTCCTTCGCCGTAGAAGGCAACCAATCAACACCATCGACTGTTTTGCCGGTGCTTTTTGCCAAAATGTCGTCGGAAGTTCACCGGAAACTGAGTGACTTGTAATTACAGGTCACCAACCGATTTTTGGGCCTAATTGCTCTAAAATAATATGTTTAAGAGCTTAATTGCAACATTCAAAAGTTTAAGGGCCTAATTGACTTTTTGAATAATGTTCGGGTGTCTATTTGACCCTTTTTCCAAGAAATTATATCAAGATCAAAATTTTTTGTCACAGCCTTCAATAAATCTATCAGTTTTGTATTAGAACACTTCAAAGATTCATTTTCTTCTTTCTTCTTCTCTTTTGTGAAGTGGTAGTGATGGGCTATATATGATTTCCTATCACCTCTAAATTTTCTTCTTTTGCACATTTCCTTGTAATTACTTCTGCAGCTTGGATGAATGGCTTAGAGGTGTGTTCAATTGAAGCCGATATCGAAAGGGCATGCTTGATTTTATCTGTTGGAATTTCGACTCGATACATTTATGCAACCTACAAGAAAACCCCTGTAACTACAAGTGAAGCTGAAGCCTGGGAAGCTGCAAAGAAGGCCTGTGGAGGTTTGCATTTCCTTGCTATTCAAGATGATCTAGATTCAGATGACTGTGTTGGATTCTGGCTCCTTTTAGACTTGCCACCTCCCCCTGTATAGATCTCATGCCAGATTTGAGTATATTCACTTACATACATTCAAACTTTTTTGAGTCTGCATTTGATGATGTAAAGAACTGCAAGTTACAATCATGTTGAGCTTAGTGAGAATTAAATGAAGTTTTTGTAAATATTTGCAATTGTTGTTCCAAGAATCATAAACATCGGCCATGTTTGGTATAACTAGTTGACAACATTAGTTGACTGCAGTTTGGTAAATTAACTGTTAGCTGATTGCTGTTTGGTATAATTTCTTTTCTCAAAAAGCTAATTGAAAAAGTTTCTTTGAGTAGCTTTTTGAATTTTAGCCTTTTGGAGTTACAAAAAAAAAACTAATTAACCAAACAGGCCTTCTAGAGTTGCAAGTTGCAATGTGGTTTTGGCACTTTCCATTTTGCAGAACTTCAAAGCTGTGTGGAAGAGTAAACAAAGCCATTGTACATTGAAACATCATTTTCTAAGCTGAAGAACTCAAGAAAGTACCTTCAATTTTCTGTAAATATAGTTTAGTCAGAGGACAATAGGAATTGTTCTTGTCCTTATCAGGGAGCAGAGAAACATCGATAAACTTAATATCCTAAGTATCTATTCTCGAAAGCACCAAAAAAAAGACACTAACAGCGAGGTTCAAGGAAAGAGATCTTGAATGTCTAGGATATCGGCCAGGACGCCTGCTGCTGTAGTATCATTGCCCGCGCCAGCACCTTGGATAACAAGTGGTTGTTCTTTATAGCATCGGCTGTATATTTCCAACTGCAGATAGATTGGGAACAAATAATTGTCAAATTTCGTTTGGCCAATCAACAGGTTTTCGTTGTTCATAAATCTAATCAAGAGTATCGGAGTGAATTCAAAGATGTGAAGTAGATTCCCAGCCATTTATCTACGAGTATGATTATATTCAGAAATAGAAAGAACAGAAGTATGAATATGTACAACGAGAGAATGAAAAAAAAAAAAAAAAAAAAAGTGTGCTTAATAATATGCTCACCACATTATCGCTCCCTCTTAGTCTTCCTAGTGCAGAATTTTTTGGAACTTCTTGGATGCCAACTTCACATCTGCAAAGCAGGGAAAGTGTTAAATATCTGAAGCAGCAAATTGTCAAATTTAGAGAATATTTAGAAGAGTATAAGACAGGATAAAGTTGCATAGCTAAAAGTGACTAAACGATTTTTTCAAGCTAAAGCAAAGCTCCCGAATAGAATGCGAATAGCAAAAATGATACCTTGAGTCATCAATCAAGCATACATAGCGCAGAACATTCCCATTTGAAGAAGCCTTTTCGGTCCTTTCTTGTATGCCCTTGTCAAGCAAGGGAAGACCATTCTTCAAAAACTCCTCCAATGGCATCACGTCGGGTCCCATGTGTGCAGGATACAAGCTTTCGATCTACCGGATATTTTGTTTGTCCATGAGATATTTCTACAAGTTTAAACCAAAAATAGAACGGGATAGAGATTTTAAAGATTACACTAACCTTCATGCTCTCTAAATTTAAGCGGCGTCCAAGTAGTCTGGCAAGGATCAAAGCCTATATTGAAACCATAAAAGCCACAAACATTACACAAAATAAGTAAATAACAACCTTGGTGTAATCTCATTGTTCAATATCAGAAAAAACTGTTTGCAAACCTTTCTTGCCACATCCATGCCACCAAGATCATCTCGAGGATCTGAGTATCAAATAAAATTTAGAATCAGCAACACTGTTCCTTCCAAAATCTTATAAGCTAAGGATATTGCAATTTCAATCTAAACGAGTGAGGCTACAATTAAAGGCTTTCAAGGGATGAAATATTGTTAGTGCATATCTTTGACGGTTTATTGCCCTAGTTTATGGTACAAGTTTTAAATGGTTTTATGGTACAGAAGATTCAAAATTACTTTGTCTACATGGACATTTGCATAATATCCAGATCAGTTATATTCATTCATAATATCATTTTACGGTTTGGTTCCAGTTGTCACCTGGTTCAGTGTAGCCAAGGCTTTTGGCAGCATTAACCACTTGGCTGAACAGTTTTCCATCCTCGACCTCACTCATCACATATCCCAATGTACCTAACAGACATAAGTTACTGACATTTCATGGCATCAAATAACGCAAATAATCATATCTACAAGAAGCAAGTCAGTTTAAACTAATATGGAGAAACAGCATTACAGATCATCAGTTCAGTTACCACTTAAACTCCCGATAACTCGATAGACAGGATCTCCAGAAGAAATTATACGATTTAAGGATGCTATGACTGGAAGCCCTGCACCAACCTGCAAAAAGGTATAAAAGGAAAGCAGTTATACACTATACTTCAACTTAACCATACCACCGAGAGCAGTATTGCTTAGATCATAATAAACCTCTCAACCAATGTGTAAGGCAATTCTAACTCGTGAAGAAATAGCACTTACAGTGGATTCATGTCGAAGGCGACGATGTTGTGCCACCAACTTGTCATAATCTTCCTACAAACAGTACGTCCCATAAATCACACATGTCAAAGGATGAAAACCACAAAAAGCAAAAATAGAATTGCCTATATGATTAACAATGTCAAGACTGCCTTTATAGCTACACCTACTTCCTTTAGGTTAGCACTAAGGTAAAAATTTTAGTCACCAATTATAACGCTCAAAACAGGATAGAGAATTTGTTACCATGGACGAAGTGAGTGGTTTTTTATTAGCCAGCACCACACAGCATCCAAAATCCACTACTCTACTTAGAACTCCAACAGTCTCAGAACTAGCTGAGCAATCAACAAATGCCAAACCTGTCTCAATAAACATTTGCACAAATTGGTTTGATCCAAAAACAGTAAAAGCAGAAATTATGCACAAATTGGCTCAATATGGACTATAAGCATACAAAAATAAACTGAAAACTAGCATCTTGATAAATTATGGCTTACATTAAATATAATCACATCACAAACTCCACCCTTGTTTTCCTAACAAGTAAAAGGTTCTAGATTTACAAACCTGTTGATCTACCAAGAAGACCACCAATGTCGGTGACTTTTCTTATAACATCTGTACTTGAAAATGTTTCGCATACACCTAGGCATGGAAACAATCAATGAATTTCAGCATTCTAACACCTGAAAAAAGGGCTTCAATTATCCCATTGAAAAGCAAAGAAGCTCATTGTTTTACCCAAATTGCGAAGTGTATGCAAAGAAGCTCCACTGGACTTGACCTTGCAAACCTCCAACAACAAAGAATCTTCCAACTCCGCAGTAAAAACATCAGGAGCAACCACTAATGACTTGCTATCACACACTCCCACAACCCGCAAATGCACTCCCTGTTGTGTACTAAGAATGTATACATGCTCAAAAAGATTCTCCATTTCTATATAATCAACATCATGACTACAATCACAGCGATTACATATACTCAAAAAAATGTTCTCCAATTCTACACTATCAACCATAGCGCTAGTCAAGCGGTAGAAGAGCGCCTAGCGCCTATGCAACTAACTAAAAAAAACAGTGCACGTGTGTGGGTATATATATATATGTCGTATTATATACATATATAATGAACAAAATTAGCAAAGCTGGGCCAACCGGATTAATTCGATTGAAATGGACAAGTTAACTCAGCCGAGTTAGGCACTAGCTGCTTAGGCGGCCGAATAAGGCGCTAGGTGGGCGCCTAGGCGACGCTGAGCCAACCGGATTAACTCAGTTAACTTGATTGAAATGGACAAGTTAACTTAGCCGAGTTAGGCCGGTTGCCTAGGCAGCCGAATTAGGCGCTAGGCGGGCGCCTAGGAGGGAAAGCGCCACGGTCTAAGGACACCTAGCGCCTAGACCGATTTTTGCAATAGTGCTATCAACACCATAACTACAGTCATTGAAAATATATAAGCTCAAAAAAATCTCATTTTTCTGCATAATCAATGCCATAACTACAATCAACGGCAAATAGAGTATATGATTATAACTAGACAGTGTTTGGATGGTAAAGATTACCAATTTGGCGTGAAGGGATCTGCAGGAAACAATGTGTTGGAGGAGCTGGCGGCCAACGCCCCCACAACCCATTAGCAACAACGGAATTTTCTTCATTTTGTCACCGTCTAATGCCGATTGCTGGAAGGTTGGTTCTGGGATTATGGCGATGATGACTAGTGGGGTTCTGGGTTTAATCTTGGCTGACTCAGTGACTGCTCACGAGTCATCAACTCATCTTCGTTATGGTGGACTACTGCTTACTAATCTCACTTTCCCCCCTTCAATTTGTTGAAATTACAGAATTTCCAAAATACTTCATATACTGTGTAAGTTTGTACTAGTTCCTTTTTTTTTTTTTTTTCAAACCAAAAAAAATAAAAACAAAAACAAAAGTCCTATTTGACAATCAGCGGTTATCAATTATCGGGTTGCGATTATATAATGGATTGTGTTAACGGTTTGTATCCGTAATTTGTAAAAAAATATTTGAAAAGATTAATTATTTATAAATTACATATAAGGACATATATATATTTCATAATACAATAATAATAAATAGTATTATTATAAATGAAATTTAAAAAACAAATAAAAGGGAATAAGAGAAGGATTTCCTTAATTTGCCACCAATTTTTCAAACATTGGGGAAAAGTTTTTTTTGTGTTAGACCACGAGGTGTCCGGCCATGGAGACGAACCTGGTGGGTATTTGTTTGTTTTTTTAATTAATTATTATATTTAAAATTATTTTAAAAATATTTTTAAATCAATAACCGCCACGTCAACACAATTTCAGATAAATAGGTCATTTTAAGTTTAATTGCATGATAATTCATAAACTCAATTGCATTCCCTTTTTTTATGGCCTAATTACAATTTAGTGTATAATTAAGTGGTCTATTTGACTCTTATTCCTAATTTTTAATTCACCGCAAACTAATTACGGAGTAATAAAGAAGTGAACATATGTACACATTCTTACTGCAATGCCACTCTACCAGTCATTTCCAGCTTGCAGAATTAATCACCAAACGTTAATAATTTGTTGAAACTTGTGGGTTTCCACCTTGTGGTTGGACACACAATCTCACATGGGACGCACATTTCTTGTACCATTTTTTGTATATTTTGATTAAGTTTAGATAAATACTAAGAATTTAGATTTTAAATGATTCGTGTGTGTGTATATATATATATAATAATGTACATTCATATGGGAGATTGTATGTTCAAGCCTCAATAAAGGCGGTATTGACTCTTTGTGCTTCAGTAGGTTGAAAAATAGTTATGAACAAATACTGCATTGTATAGTACTATAGTAACACAAGTAGTACTTAAAAAAAAAACAAAGAAATTAACGAGAAGAAAAATAACTTTAAGATTCAGTAATGAGTTTTGTAATTATAGAATTAATTAAATCTCATATTTGTATTTTAAAAAAATTATTGATCATGTATGATTTTCATTCTCATTCTTTATATCTAATCTCACATATATATGAACCAAACACACCCTTACTCTTTGTTCACTTTAAATGCTTTCAAAAAAGTTGAAGATGATTAACATAAACTCAAGTACGTACAGTAATAAGTTCACAATTAGATGAATTATCGTATTTATCAATGAATACGAGAAAGTGTCAAACTAAACGTACGAAAGCGAAATGCTAACGACAATAAGGCCTTCGTTTCCCATTCTGTCTATCCAAACTGATCGCTGCATTACCATTTCGTTTTATTAATTTGTATAAATTGTAATTTTAAAAAAATAAACATAAAAGTCAAAGAAAATAATGGGAGTTAATGTATTAGTGTGTAGGGGTCATATATATTTGTGGTTGGTCGGTACCTTCCACTAATGTACTTCCCTAGTTATTATTGCACCGTAATAAGCAGTACATACACCTACCTTAGGTAGTCCAACCAAACATCATGTGAAACTAAATATCATACTGGTTTTGGACGTACGACTTAAAATCGTTTTGGGTAGCAAATTTTTGGGGTTGGTTTCCATACTCATTCGTAATAATATCATATACGGAGTACTCAAAAGTAAAAAGACTAAAGAATTGTGTACACATCTTAACAAAAAATTTCATCTAGCATTGCTACAAATTGTGTATGTATAGTAGTCCTTTGGATTGGCTTAGTAATTAAAGAAAAACTTTATGAATTTTTTACTTTTAGGTTTTCACACACACACACACACACACACACACACACACACACACACACACACACAATCATATCTTTCATTGTTATGTTTATTGTGTTTGTTTGAACGTATAATCACCTAATCACTTGATATTTGTGTTTATAAGAGCATCCTTAGTAGTGGAGTTATTTTGCAATTTTTGATAAACTTTTATAAGTGTGATTAGGAAAGAGAAAATAGGATTAACGCTCAGATGAAGTTTGTGTCAGTTTTGATCAGATATTACTGTGCTAATAACCCCAACTTTACATATGAACCCCAAACCATCTCTCTCTTCCTCTCTCTCATGTCATGGTGGCCAAATTTCTGACATAAACCCCCTAAATAATCCCGGATGGTCATGCTCTAAGTATCACATTTTCACACTGATCCGATCCGACCCGTCGCACAGTGAGATGGTCTTACACAAGTTTTTGTCTTAAAATATAATATTAGTTTATTGAGTTTCGTGTAGAAGAGAATGCATGCATGGGCATGGCATGGCAAGTGTAAGCAGGAAGAAAATTAAAACGCATTGATTAAACATATATGGTTTGGTAGTATGCAGTCGGTGCAAGAAACGTCAATCTTATTACTATAATTTTGCCTAAACTTTTAATAATTTTGTCACATCCCTTTCTATATACACACACACAAATTAAACCTATAGTGACCACAACTACTAGTCTACTACATACTACACCAATGGCAGCCACCAAGAGCATCTCAAAAATTGTTGCCACACTCCTCCTAGTCCTAGTGGCTCTGGCGGCGGTTCCGGCCACGGAGGCGCAGTCCCCGACGGCGTCTCCGGTGGGGTTGGCGCCGGTGCCAGTGCCGGCGGGGACATTTGACTGTGTGAATGAGCTGATAAACATGTCGGACTGCCTGACATTTGTGGAGGCAGGGAGCAAATTGAGGGAGCCGGAGAAGGCTTGCTGCCCGGAACTCGCCGGAATGGTGGAGACGCAGCCGGTGTGCTTGTGCCAGCTTCTAGCTGACCCGGAGAATGTGATCGGAATCAAAATTGAAATGAAAAAAGCTCTCGACCTCCCTTCCATCTGCAAACTTAATACGCCTTCTACTAGCTTGTGCTCAGGTTAGTTCCCCACTCATTGAATCTGTTCATAGCTACTTTTTCAACTTAATGAAGCACAAATAGTTGACTCCACTGAAGCTCGGGACACCCGGTGCCACTAGACCATAAGGTCTTTGACGTGACTTAAGTTAATAACATAGTTTTGTTGTTGTCATATTCTATTTAAAATTAATTTGTGATAAGTAAGTCATTTAATCATATCCTTTTATAGTAAGTGGACTGAATTTGACCAACCCAGCTTATGCCCAACATAACTCGATAAATTTAGTCAATTTGAAGCCCAATTTCCGAACTTGCTAGATTTATATATGCCATTTAGGTATAAGAAACGTATATATGACCCAGCATTTTCATTTTTTTTTATTAAAGAAATCCATATTGATTGAGGTGTGTGGTTTCATCAAGAATCTTCAAAGTTGGTGGTTTATTTATTATTTTATTTATTTGTATTATATCGTTGTTGGTTGAATTTTGCAGCAATTGGTATCCCAGTTGGGGCTCCTACAACTACTCCTGCAGGTTCGTACATCAATACATTATTATAATTTATGAGAAAATTATACTTTTCTTCCATAAGTTATAGGGTAATTGTTAGATTCGTCCTTATTTTTTATTGTGCTCATATGCTCTCTAAGCTATACATAAAGTTGCAAGTTTAATCTTGTTTCTAACAAAATATTAGGGATCTGTTAGAAAAAATGATAAAAAAATAAAATTGCAACATGATGATTTAGTTTAGGAACGAGAAGTTAGTCCAACCAATAGGCACAGGTGAATCTTACAACTGTCATATAACATAGGAACGGAAAGTGTGTTTTGGGTTAAAAATTGACATATGTGAGGGTTACATGCAGGTAAGTTTCCTTCAAGTCCAGGAGGTGGGAACAATCATGATAGTGCAGCTATAAGATCATCAGTGACATTCTTGAAGAAGAGTTTCCTTCTTGGATTGGCAATTATGGGTTTTGCAGCTCTATTCTGAATTTCTGATAGATCCAATTAACTTATGCACGTACTATATATATCATGTATGTTCTGCATTTTAATTTCATTGATTGTATACTATGTTCAAGTTTATAGCTTTTGATTATTTTTTCTTTTTTTTGACAATGGGTTATATACATTAATTTATTTATATTTTGATATAATAAAATACATCATTCATTGCCAACTTACAAATGTATCTTGTCTCCTAGTAAATAGATCAGAGTTTTAGTATATTATATATATACATGCATGTATACATAGTGTTTCTTTATACTAGATTTTAATTGAGACCAATTGAGAATTAGACTTTTCACGAAAATTGTGGACAAATATTAGTATATTAATCTAGTAGATTTAATAATTGGAAAAAAATAATAGGATCAATTCTATAAATATTGCATGAAATGGAATAATATCAAACCATTACTTCTTGATTTGAATTATATTTTGATTCAAGGAGAAAATGGCATGAAGTTTAAATAACTCAAAATGCTTTTTAAAAGATGATGATGTGATACAATTAAGTCAAATATAAATAAACTCTTCTTAAATAAATGTCAACCAAACACTAACTATAATTTTGATTCACATTCCTAGTGTGTAAATTCATGAACCAAACACATCATAATTGAGTTACGGATTTTGGACTGTAAGATTATTATTAAATTTTAAAAATAAGATTGATTAAAAAAACTAGTTATGGATTTTGGACTGTAAGATTTTTTATTTTTTTATTTTAAAAATAAGATTGATTAAAAAAACTAGTTATGGATTTTGGACTGTAAGTTTTTTTATTTTTTATAATTTTTAATATCTAATTTAGACTGTAAAAGTTTTTTTTTTTTTTTTTTCCTGTTGGTTAATTTTAATGGTAAACACCTAGGTGGGATTACTGTTTAGGCGAGTATTCAAAATAAACAGTTAAAGGGCCCTACCGGATTCGAACCGGTGACCTCTTGATCTGCAGTCAAATGCTCTACCACTGAGCTAAGGACCCTTGTTGATAAAAACCACTTTATTTCTTTATTTATTATAAACAATTTCTATGCTGTTTACTGTTTTTGAAGTTTTCGATTTTCATTATATTATAATGAAATTAGAAAGACTATTAAGTATAAAACTACATTTTAAAATCCTAAATAATTGATTGACAAAAAATGTAAATTTTTTTCTTGAATTTTATTTTTTATTTGTCTAAACACATGTTTTCTTAGTTGTTCGATTGGCAACCACACATCGAGCTTGTTCGTGGATATAGGACCTCAAGGGTGACAAAACACTCTCTCATAGATTTTAAGACAGTTCTATTTCCAAAACTCAATTTGTTTGTGCAGGGTAGGACTTCAAGTATATAGAAATTCACTCCTTCATGGGTACGCTTTACTATATATATAGTTGCATTAATAGGGCTTGAACTATTCATGATATATAGGTAGAACTTCAAGGGTGGCAAAGCACTCCATTGCGACAAGTTAAGGTTTTAAGGTAGTTGTATTCTTAGTGCTCAAACTATTCATATCAGTTAGGACTTTAAGGGTGGCAAAACATTCTCTTATGAGTTATATGTAAGTCTCTAGTCAAGTTGAAAGTGATTTGCACTATTTGATCTCATAATACCTCATGGGGGTATTATATGATATGGTATTTCATTTTGCAATTATTTACCTTGAATGAAATACC
>CM008342.1:35585919-35596924 GCA_002525835.2 Ipomoea batatas | reverse complement strand
CATATGATTTTTTTTTTAAAAAAAAAGTACCCCTAACATGAATACACAGAATGCCTTCAAAGAATACCCAGAATATTAACACAAATACACAGACCGGCCGAAACGAGAAACATGATTTTCAAAAAAATAAACTATTAATTAAAATGACAAAAACGAAGTCGTTTTAATACAGGATGCACAATGTCCACGATATAAATTGCCCCTCACCTAAGGATGGATCCTCATTTGATATGAAGTCTCTTTCTATATATATAACTGATTAGGTGGAACAATTGCCTTAGGTGAAAATTAGGGTCGTTGATTCAGTCCATATCAATGGTCCAAATTAGGGATATTTAAAACACAGTGTCATTATGTAATTTTGTTTAAGTTAATTTTTTTTTTGGTCTTTCATAGCATTGTTTTTCTTCCTGTAGAGTGCATTGTTATTCATTATAGAGCACAATGTTGTGTCTTCCAGAGCGCAGTGATATTCCTTCCAGTACACATTGCTTTGGTTAATAAGTTATTTTTTTTTGTCTTCCAGTACATTTTTTTTGTATTTCTTCCTTCTTGTAGAACATAATGTTTGTTTTAGATCAAAGCTCATTTAGCCTTCTTTGCCTTCAAAAAGAAACAAGGGAAGAAGATATCCATTGTGGTTTCAAGAGCTTTCCTCTCCCCGTCCCTTACTCGTATTTTGAAAGACGTCATCATGATTTTTTTTTTATCCTAGTTTTTATATAGACAATTTCTCTAGCCTTCATTTTTTATTTATTTTTTATTTTTTATTTTAAGATCTAAAGGCAAGGAAAGAAGTTCTTCATCAATTTGGAGATGAACAAAGAGGAGAAGAAAAAAGTCATATCATACCACCATAGTTAAATTTTTTGTTTATTTAACTTGTCAACTACTATGTAATGTGATGATACCGCTCATCATTCTAAATGAGTAGTCATATGATCAAACCTTAGTGGTGACTGGTGAGATATTAATTATTTGGGCTAAAAAAAGTTTGAGAAAATATAGAACATATATTAATTTGTAAAGAAGAAGATAACTATAGATGTCTCTCCCCATGGACAGTTCAACTAGTCGCAAGTGTGAAATTTGTCACAAGAGACCAAAGATTGAGTCTAACCAGCAGTAGTGTGAAAATAGCAGTGAGGATTAACAACCTCTCAAATTGACGGACTCTCGCAGTGAGGATTAACAACCTCTCAAACTGACGGACGGACACTCACAGTAAGGATTAACAACCTCTCAAACTGAAGGACGCTCACAGTGAGGATTAAGGATTAACAACTTCTCAAATTGACGGACGCTCGCAGTGAAGATTAACAACCTCTCAAATTGGATTAACAACTTCTCAAATTGACGGACGCTGGATTAACAACTTCTCAAATTGACGGACGCTCGCAGTGAAGATTAACAACCTCTCAAACTGACGGACGCTTCTTCCTTCTGCCTGCGCAGATTAACATCTCCGACGCTTCTTCCTTCTGCCTGTGCAGATTAACATCTCCACAAACTGTCAGACTTGGTGGACGATTTGTCACAAAAAAAAAAATAGTAATTAAAGTGATGCATAAATAACTTGCTAAAAGTTTTAATAGAGTAACAAATTTCTTTAAATTTGAGTATGTAATTGAAACTTTCACCATGTCCATTTTCACCGCCAAGCTACAGTCACTCATTTTTCTATTTTTTAAAATTTTTTGTAAAGATCTTTCTTTGGTTCCAATATGGCTAGTCCGTAGTATTTTGCTCCGGTCAATCAATCCAACACGCACACACACACATAAAATCAAAATAGAAAATCTCCCACACATCTAAACAGACATAGAACCCTAATTTCGTCGATTCGGTTTTATTTCAGCCTCTCTCTCTTTCTCGCTTTCTCTCTCTATCTATCCAATACAATCTCTCCCTCCACTCCCCTCACCGTCTATCAATCTCTCCCGCATACAACCGTTACATTTCGCCACCGCACCGATTCCCCTCGGCCGATCCGCCCCTTTCTGTTCTGTTGAAGGTACGTATGCCACTCTCCCCCTCATGGTCCCATCTGTTTGCCGTTGATTGAAATTTTTCGGTCTGTGTTTTATGTTTGGATAGAAATGTGTGTGTGTGTCAGAGGTTGAGGTTGGAATCGGGTTTCCGATGGGGAATTGGAGGATTATTGATGGGCGGATTGGTGTTTCGTGATCTGAGACGGGGCGTGCAATTGAGCTCCTGATGATTAGTTATAATTGCTGCGTATATGTGTTTGTATCACAGGATTGGTGTTTGGTCAAATGCTGGGCGTTTGTGTTTTAGTTATGTGGATGGATCGATGTAGAATAGTCGTAATTACTCGCAAGCCTACTCTAGGATCGTTGACTAGTGTGAATATATGTTTAATTGTATGGACTATTTTTGCCGATTTGCATTTCTGAGGAGAGGGCATTCAAATTACATTTGGACGGGTTGGGCGGTGGCTGCATTTGTTGAAATTGATGGAGCTTTCTGGAGATGTTTTTGTATTTCAACTAATTTTTTTTTTCATGTTCTGTATTCTCTGTGGAGTTTAAATATGTGGAGGAAAGAGGAGAGTGGAAAAGATCTGTAATCTTTGGAGATGTGTGAATTATTAAGCTATTGATTCTGCCCTGTATTTCCTATCTCATTCGTTCCGTTTGTGTGAATTAAGCTATTCATTCAACCCTGTATTTCCTAGCTCTTTCATTCCTCATATTGGTTTGGTTCCTTCTTGTGGAATTGGTATACATCTTGCTATTTCTAATTAGAAATGGATTTAGAATGTGGGTCTTTCCCATGATGGGCAGAGGTGCTGGGAAATACTATGTTTTGAATTTCTTTGGTCTATTGACTTGAGAATGTGCAAACATTTGTATTAACCTTTTCAGCATTTGATTGCATTCATCATANAACTAATTTTTGACATGATTTGCCTTGTTGTTTATATTATTGCAGCTGGTCATACATTTTCATTCACTATGCTCTTCTTGTTGCTTACGTGGCTCGCTCTTCAGATATATTAACAAGCTTTCTTGGCATTCCATTGTACGCCCAGTTTTCTTTTATAGTTATGCATCAATGGATTCATATGCTGCACTGAGTTTTCTGTCAAATTGCTCATGCTAAAGTTGTCTTCTCTTGAAAAGAAAAAAGTAGTCTCATAAACACTTCCATCTCACAATCATTTAAATAAATCATAAGAAGGAAAGGAGAATCAGTAAGGCTCATTACCACAATTATTCGATATCTATAGAGGAAAATAAATCAATTCAAATAGCAAAGATATTTTAGAATCAATTAATCAGTCTCCTGGTAATCATAACAACTTGTTATCCACTGTATACTCTTTGTTTGTTATTTCCAATAACTCTTTAATAGTACAATACCGTAAGACGTAAGTACTTTCATATTTTTGTTAGGTGTTGATGGGCAGCATTATCATTGCAGATGGGAAACTGCAACACTGTTTTCACTGCTTCTGGGAGGCCTTTGCTTATTTGGAAGGTTTGGTGACTTTGGTTCCATTTCCTCTTTGTATCTGTGACCTTCTTGATTTTTCTTCTCAAATTTGGTCAATAATATCTTCAGATCTAGAATAATAGCCTGTTAAGCCATCCATGTAGAGAAAAAATGCCTCTTAAAAAATAGCACTAAGAGAAGGCTCTAAATTATCACATTATGTTCTTCCCTATGATTAATGAAGGAGAACTCTGAACTATATGGGGTTATTGCTTCCTCTTTTGCTTCAATTTCTTATTAGCCAGAGAATCATTGGAGCAGTTAATGGTGCCCTAGTCCTTGGAATCATTGCCTCCTTCACAGCTCTTGTGGTAATTCCAATATTTGATTGACTAAAATTCCTCATATAATTTTGGACACTTTTTTTTTGGAACATATGCAGAGAATGTTGTGAATGTTTCATCACATGTAAATCAAATCCAAACTTTTGCTTGTTACACCACAGATATTTACGAGAGGATTCTTATAGATGAACAGTATTACATGACACAATAGTTCATCTTTTATTAATTGATGCACAGAACATTCCATCGATGGTATAGAGAGAAATTTGATTGCCTGTGATATCCCTTAGGTTGTTGCTAGTGGAGACTTGCACTGGGAGGCTCTTCTGAAAGCTAACTTTGAAGCTGCGCCTCAAAGCATACCCATAATAGCGCTTTCCTTTGTTTATCAGGTGAGAAAGCTAAACTAAGGAAGTTGACAATTTGTTACGGTTTATCCCCCGTTTTCATGTGTAATCAATTACCTACTTGTTGGTTTCAGAATGTAGTCCCTGTTCTCTGTACGAATCTCGAAGGTGACCTGTCAAAAGTAAGGTGATAAATCCAATGATCACCTTTTCTCTTTGTTATGGAATTTGTAGCATTATGCTGATTTTCTTTTCTCATAATCTGTTTATAAATTATACCGAGTATACTCACAATGAATGGCTCATTTATATTTGCACCAGACTGCAGCAGAAATTCTTTTAATTTAAAATCTACTGTTCTTTGAAGATACAATATTCGGCTTTTAATTCACCTTGCATTTTAAGCACGTATTAGGTGTTGGAAATTTTTGTCAGGAACATCACTTACTTTTATAGCCCTGCAGGAGTGCAATTATTCTGGGAACTGCTATACCGCTTGCTCTCTTTCTTGTTTGGAATGGCGTTATTCTTGGAACAATTGGCGCTCCCGAAACAGGCTTGGACAAGATTGTTGACCCACTGCAGCAGTTGCGATCTGCAAATGGAGTTGGGGTCTGGAATTTGATTCACCATTGCTTAATATATTTTTCGTTGGCTTCTTGATTTATTTAATTATTTATATTTTGAATTTGTTAGGCTTCTTCGTGATTATATGCCATGATCACAGTAAAGTTTTTGGTAAATTTATGTAAAGATCACTAAAGTGGCTTCTTTTTGTTTGAATGTGATTATTTGCAGCCAATAGTTGATGTCTTCTCACTTTTTGCAATCGCTACTTCTTACATTGGATTTATCTTGGGCCTCTCGGACTTCCTTGCTGACTGTGAGTGCATTACTTCTATGATTTATTATAGTCTTTGTTGATTCTCCTTTTAAACTAGTAACTTAATGCTTACTTGTCGGTTTACAGTGCTGAAATTGCCCTCGGGCCAAAACACACTGCCGTACCTGCTTACTGTGGTACCTCCATTGATACTATCGTTGTTGGATCCAGAGATCTTCTTCAAGGCATTGGATTTTGCCGGGACATATGGAGGTAAGGGCATGCCTTATGTGAAGCACACTAAATTTTTTCTCGTCTGCTAGACTATATATGAATCCTGGATTCTGGCCGGGGTCAAGAATCTGAACAAGTTGGACCGCGGTATAGGTTTTGGTCAGAGGAACATATCGGGTGCATGATGGTTCATATTGAATCATATTTTGCAGCGATGTGAACTCTATAGAATATTATAATTATAGATGTCATTCTTCTTGTTGAACGGAGGCCGGTGAAGTACCAAGTCCATCAATTGATGGCTAGGAAGATTGTTGGGCGAAGGCAGGTTAAGGGCCAAGTCCAACATCCTGCCTTTCGAAAATGTGATGGTGGTCTATAAGGAAATAAAGTTGTGCCTTCGTTGTGAGCTATAGCTTTCAGCGTTGTGGTAAGCGGTTAATCCTAACAAGTGGTATTAGAACTGTACAGTTAAGACCAGCATGTGCTGGTCTGTTGGGATCCATCAATTGGTGACTAGGGGGATCTCCCTCTTGAAAATGTGATGGCGGTCTATTTCACAGCGATAGCTTTTGGCGTAGTGGTAAGCGTTTGATCCTAACACTTATCTAATTATTGTTTTACTGTTGTGGTTTTGTAGTTCTGGTACTGTTTGGACTCTTGCCTGCTGCAATGGCCTGGTCTGATAGATATTCAGAATCGTCGAGATCTCCGAGATTACCCGCTTTGGTTCCCGGGGGAAGGCTCACGCTGTCGCTCGTGCTTGGAGGTTCAGCGTTCGTCATCCTTTCCGAAATACTAGAGAACTTTGCTCATGCATGAATGGATGTGTGACCAATCTGCAACCCTCATTTCTTCACTTATCAGTTCCCTACTGCACTGTTACAAAGTGAATTGGCAAATTGAATAGTTGAAGACATTGTTTAGGCTACATTTCATCAGATGCATATTTGAACTTGTTGCTGTAACAGAAAGGAGATTCAGATGTTATATTTGAAAACTGAATATCATCATCTCTTGATCGGAAGTGTGTTGTAGGTGAAATCTGTCTTGCGATTCTAGTCAGCACAAGACAACTTTTACCAAAAAGTTGAACTTAGAACATTGTAGCTACCAAGTCAACTGTCTGACCAAGTTGGTTGGGTTGCCCCTTCCATCATATAAAATCTTGAGAATCAAACTTTGCATTTGAGAGCATTTGCAAGGCCCCTAAATGCAATCTACGGAGTATTATGTTTCCTATACCTTTTTAGAACACCTTCCAAACATAATTAAATAATCTTTCTTATTAACTATACTGAAAATAAACGCAGTAGTGAAATTAAAACTTAAACTATGTGGTGTCACGCCACGTTTGAGCAACCACTAAGCCAAACGCACAGGCTACAAAAGATTCTATCTACAAACCAAATTACAACAATTATAAACTCATAACCTCACTAAGAATTCTTAAAGAATTCCAAATTCCTAAATTCTAAAAGAGTTCCAAATTCCTAGGACTCCAAACTTAGGTTCCTTACACTTTTTCCAAAACCTAATCAACTACTATTTCCAATTTCTCATAACTTAAACTCCTATAGTCAATTCTTAATACCCTAGGACTCTATAATCTAGGGCTCAAAATAATTGGGCTTGAGTAAATTGGGCTCAAGAAGAACTATTTAGGCTTAGGAGATTAAATCATTTGGGCTGAGTTTAGTTTAGTTTGGGTTCAAACTTAAACTCATAACAATGATATAAGGTTCACAGATTCCTCTCTGATAGACTTTTAGATCAAAAATTTTGATAAATAAATTTATCTATAAATAAGGCTTTTAAACTCTTTATTTTTAATGATTTGGTACGAAAGAATTTGACCCTATGCAATGTATGATAGCAAAAGCTTATGCCATTGTGATTGACGGCTAAATAGGTACTCAATCTCAAGAGAAGAATTCATCTCAAAAGATCAGTCTAATAGATAGGAGAATCCATCGAATTTGAGTATTATATAATTTTTGCAAGAGTCAATGTGAGATTGAATCTATACCCAGCAAGGCAAGAGTTGCTTTGGACCAACTAAGATTTTTGTAGGTGAAAAAAACTTGGCCTTGTTTTTTTTTAAATGAGAAGTATGGTTTTTCTCCTTTTTCTTTTCTTGGCAAATACAAGTTTTTTGTAGGCCCTAAGAATATTTTTACGTGCAAAACGCATGTTCCACGCACTCATGCACCAAGCTGGGCGCGTAAAAGTCCTTTTTTTGTTGTTTCTTTGTCAGAAGCTGCAGAATTTTTTCTTTTTCTTTTCTTTTCTTTTGCTCACATTTTCCTCTCTCATCTTTCCTACTTAGGCTTAGAAAAAAGCGAACAAAAAACATTAACAATTGATGTTTAGAATAGTGCAAATGGAAGGATTGATTTTTAACTAATGTGGAGCATGTTTTTTCTTTGATATTTTCTCCTGCAATTTTAAGTTTTTTTTGTCGAGCCCACCATGAGAGAGAAAAGAGGAAACACAACTGATTTCTTGCGCGTGGAGAGCAATAATCGCGCCCAATTGATGCATGCTACTAGGTGCATTTTCCGCTTATTATTCAGATTTTTAAAAAAAATGATGGCAGCCTAATTCAACAACCGATGAAGATGCTCTAAATAAATTGTCATTGTATATGCTGGCCTATTAGAGAAGTAGTCATTATTTAAGTGTTGACATGCTTCTTCAAAATTTCTCTATATGACTCGTCTTGCCCTTCTACATCAAGAGGATCGATGAGACTTCATTTTTTATAACTTCTTTTTATAGGTTTATAAGTTTGGATAGAGTATCATCCATAAACAATTTAATGATGTTTATTTTCTCCCAAAAAAAATGATTATTTGGGCCTTTAGATGAAGAAGACAAGTCAGAGAAGGGAGCATTTTCAAAAGGATTTTGGATTTAAAAAAAACCATAGTAAGGAGGATTAGAATCATCCATTGAATTTCCCTCAACCATATCATATGAATGAAATACAATGGCTAATGAAATGTGAAAGAAAGAGTAATGGGATGGATAGAAGTAGTGTGATGATATATAGCATTGACGAGAAATATTATTATTTTGTCTAAAACATTCTTATAAGTAATATCATCATTTTGCTTAAGAAATTCTGGTAAGAAATATCATTATTTGACCTAATAAATTCACAAGAACCTGTCAGGAAACATAATTACTCCGCATTTTGTAAAAGAAATTATTGTAGGGAACTCTACAAGAATATACCTATAAATATTGGATTATTGAAGAATGAACTGAACTTTTCTAAATAATTTAAGAATTTATTTGGTCCTTTTTAAGCTGAATGCAATTACACTGAAAGAAGAGAGAATGGGTAAGAAATGTCTCATTGTGTACATTACATCACAATGCTACCATGAGAACCAAAGATGTAGAAGATGCAGCTGAGGAACTTCAAAGGTCCCTACATACTTAAAAACAACACATTTCTAGTGACAACTCATTCTATCATTCGTTTAGAGACAAAAAACCACAGGTTTACAAACTCATTGTGAAGAGCAGCTATTCTCAACAGTCATTTTATAGCAAAAGCAGCATTTGAGAGCTAGTTATGCAGCAGGTAGAGGCCACAATTGCATCTTTGGAGAAGGTTTGCGCTCCCTTTTATGCCAACTGCATCAATGAAACCATAGTCGGTAAATTGAGATGCATAGGCAAAGAATGTTTACACTTTATACAGAAAACATCTACAGTGACACTATCTGCAGGTTGGAGAGTAGATATTTGATGTGAATGTGTAAAGACTAAAGACAGCTAAAACATCTAGAAACAGAAGAAAATGACTGATGATGGAACAAGAGTAGCTGTCATGTGCTCCCTCATAACTGAAAATTGCTCACCAAACACATTCTACATGCAACCATATTTATGTGGTGATATATGCTAAATTTCTTGTATTTTACATTTGCACTTGATCATTTAATCACACAACCATTAAAAGAACACTGGTATGTATCATGTCATGGTTTAATGGCAAAAGGCCAAATGATGAGGGGCGGCCACTTCATATAATGATCCCAAATCATCAGGAATACCCATGGAAAATCTAGTTTGTATGGGACCTGAAACAAGCTGGCATTATAAGAGATTGTACCACGTCCCCCAAAAAATTAAAGCAAGCTCAACGGATAGTTCTCACAAATATAAATGGAAGGAAAATGTGGCCATAAATCGGTTTTATAGAAATCAAACAGTGCATCAAGTGTGCTATTACAGACATCACACAGCATGTAAATACCATGGGTCTAGCACGACAATCTTTGAATGCAATGACGCCTTTCAAACTACTTTGTTTCCCTGAATGTCATCAGGAAAATATAAGAAATTCAGTCTTCAGCACTCGCTAAATACCTTTAGATGCATTTTCTAGCTCAATGATGGATATTCAGTGCTCCCCTTTTCAGATCAACCAGTAAAACATTTGCATATCAACAAAGGGGGGAAAGGGACCAAGACTGTTAACTCCTTTTTTTTTCCAATTAGTATTTAAATATTATTGCCACAATTTATGGAATTCTACTATGGTTGTACCTGCATACATACACTATGAAGCTTTTGTTGCACCTTACTCCTTAATCTACAGCCATTGCTTCTGGAACTGCACCAGTATCCTCCACCCCATTCTTATGATCATCCATTGCTGTCCTCATCTCCTCAACCAAACTCCTTTGCTCTTCCTCGATTGTGTTTTGCAGCTCATCAACCTGAAGGAAAAAATGGTTTAGCCATTATCAAAGCATAAATATAATTATCAGAAGAAAGAAATTTCACCTACTGGATGGACACATAAATAAAAGGATTTAGGCACTAATTTTATTGCTTTAAAGGGGCATAAAAACAGTTACTCAGACTAGATAATGTTTTATTAGTTAAGAGTATACCAAGAGTTGAAAATCTAATGGTTATTAAGTTATTTCCTCCAAAATAATACTCCGTAACAATCAGATTTTCTCAGACATATATAAAGCTAGTTACTTAGAGTACGTTCATCATGTATGGAACAATATGGAGTCCACAGAATCCTATCTTTGGTAAATAGTACTCTGTATTATGAAATACCAGATATGCTACTAGGACTCAGGAGCCCATAAATCTTGAACCTCTGTGAAATCCATTGAGTAATTCAACTTTGACCTCCCCACTTCTTAAAAACAACCAGAAAAAGGAACTACATAATTTTGCCTTTTCTCCTCTTATTAGTTATGGCAAAAAATTCCTACAATATTATTCGTATGATCATTTCAAGCGTTAGCTTGCTACTCCGTATATTTCTATTGCAAGGTATACCAATAGTCATTTTCCCTTTACCCTTCCAACTTCTGACGAGTAGTTTTCAGTTCTTGCATAAGATAATTTATCAACAATCTTCCTAGTTCATTTCTAGCCACAGAATGGTTTATGGACAATGAATTAATCAAAACTTGTAAGCTGAAACTTTTAGAAGTTTTGAAAATTAGAATTGCAAACAACCCATTTAATAGAGGAAAGGAACAAGTGGCAAATCTTTTTATCAAACAAATGAATCACTTCTGAAAAGTAATTTTCACTAGCAGCTTTATGTTTTCTAAATGGTTTTTTTCCTAGTTGATTTCTAGTCACAGAATGGTGTATGAGCAATGAATAAATATAAAGTCATAAGCTAAAACCTTAGAAGTTTCTGGACAGTAAGATTTGATATCACCCATTTAATAGAGAAAAGCAATGACAAGAGTGGACTTTAGCCCTTATCTAATCACCCTTTGTTGGTCATCTTCATGTAACTT
>CM008342.1:35538068-35552327 GCA_002525835.2 Ipomoea batatas | reverse complement strand
GGAAGATTCAGATCCGAAAGTTCTCGAAAATGATGCGGTGGATTTTGAGTTCCGACTGGACCATCCTGAGATTATGCTTCTTGCCGATGAGCTCTTCTCCGATGGAAAGCCTACCGCTTCAACTATCGATGATCCGACTGCCAGCCACGTCGACTAGTGAGGCCGCAAGTTGTCCTAGGTCCGGTTCGCGTTGCAAGTTGCCGAAGAAGAAGAAGAAAAGGTGAAGGATGGGGTGAAGGGCTCGCCGGAGTGGTGAAGGGTGAAGCATGTTGTCGCCGGGAAAGTGGTAGCTCGCCGGAGAAGAAGAAATGGGGGTGAAAGGACTAAAATACCCTCATTATTTTAGGGTTTAGGATTTTTCGGTGAGATTTGACCGGCAATTTGGCCAGAGTGACCAAAATTGATAAAAATTGCATAGTTAAGGTACGAAATTAACAGTTTTGAAAGTCGTGGACTGCAATTAACAGGACCCCTATAATCAGTAGACCAAAATGGCAATTTGCTCTGTAATATTGTCGGAGTTAGCCATAATATTTCCGGAGTGATATTTATTGAAATCCTAGTAATCTGTGATAGCATGTTACTAACCGATTTTTGGGTTTCATTGCACCAAAATGAGATGTTGTTGGACTTAATTGCAACCTTAAAACGTTTAATGGTCTAATTGAATTTTTAGGTAAAATTCGAGCGCCTTTTTGACTTTTTCCTTTTATTTTTTGATGGAGAAACAGATAACATCATCACCACTAACTTGCACATCTTATTAATCAAGCTAGAAAAGCTAACCCAATCAACAAACCGCACGTAGAAAAGAATTCAAAACTGAAATGCCACTAATTTAATAACATTTTGTGTTTCTTTTATCAACAAGATTACCAGTAATAGCGAGATAGCAACTTTACTTTCCAACCACTAAAATAACGTATGAAGATGAGGAATTAGGAGTTCCATCAACCAGCATTTTAGTGCAGAAAGCTAGAATCAGATGAGATCATTAAACAGAGGGAATCTAATTGAAACTTTTGCACTGCATGTATACTATAGAGACCCAAAAATAGGGAATCCAAGTTTTATAATGCAGTAAGGACACAAACTATTATAAACGGAAAGAAACAAGGATCTGTTTGGTTCGAATGTGGAATCCGAATCACAATCAGAATGGAAATCAAATATTTGATAATTGGAATGGGTTTTGTGAATGTATTTTGCATGTTTGGTAGTAGGGTGGACTTGAAATGATTATCAATATTGATGTTTGGTTATGTACGACCGTTATAATTGGAATAAAGGTTTTAAAAATATAAAAATATAAAATAAAAATGAACACAATAATTGATCTTAAGAGTGACAATGAGTTGGTAGGCAATGCAATGACGACGAAGTTGATGAAGTGACGAGAGATGAGTGAGGAGGCGACGAAATGAGGAAGTGAGGGATAAGGCTGAATTAATATAATGATACCTGATTTAAATTAGGTAACGAGTTTTGTAATTATATGAGTAATCAAATCCTATACCCGTGTTCTAAAAAGTTATAAACTAAAAAAAATGTATGACTTTCATTCTCATTCCTTGTGTTTAATCTAGTAATCCATGAAACAAACACACCCTAACATTATTCTAAATAAAATAATAAATTTAATTTTTATTAAAATATCATTCCTCCTTTCTAGTAGTTAACATTTTTACTATTTAATATTGTAGAATTTTCATACAATGTTAGGATGAATTGAAAGAAACATTTCTTTGATCGTCTTTACTAACTGAATCCATTAATTTAATGAAACAATTTTATAATTGGCATTTAGAGTGTTACCTGATTCATTACGTGTCGGAACTATATTATAGCATATTCAATCATTATTGTGTGGACCATACTATCAAATAATGTGCATTCAGTATAAAAATAATGTACTTTTAGTATATTAAAAATGTACATTGCATTCAGTGGATATACATTATTTGTGTATTGAATGCACATTATATTGTATGCACATTCAGTACACAAATAATGTACATTTAGTATATTAAAATGTACTTTTTTTTATGGTCCACACAACACTATGTGGACCAATGGTCCACACAATAATTTGTCTATATTCTTTATCAGCTAGAATTACAAGGTAAACTTCACTCAAACTGCATCTTCAGGTAGCGACTATGACTTTTACATAAATTAAAGTAATTATATTATATCTTGTACTATATAACATGATATCTTGTCCAAAAGACCTTTTATATATATATATATATATATATATATATATATAGGGAAAGAAATGTTTTAGAAAAGAGTAACACTTGTGTGAGACCGTTTCACGTGTCTCAATCCATAAAACCGGTTGAATCTTTGATTAATGAGTTAAATCTTTAATTAGTGGGTTGTATCTTTGACTTCATTTATTAAAGATTCGACTTGTTTCACGGATTGAGACCCTTGAGATGGTCTCACATAAACTTTTGCCTTTAAAAATCACTACTACAAAATTCATCATTCACCTTTATTGTAAACGGTAATAAGCATCTATTATACGTACAACCTGGACATATGGCATAAACATATACAATGTCATAATTATTTTATGCATATTCATAAGAATAAGGGTCAAATAGACCACTGAACTGCACACAATAACGCAATTAGGTCACTGAATTCAAAAAATATGCAATTGAGTCCCTAAACTAACTAATTTCATGCAATTAATCTAATTTACAAGTTTTTCTAGTTTCTAACAAGTTACCAAATTTAAAAATAATTTTAAAGACAAAACTAATTAAAATTTAAAAAAAAAAAAAAAAAAGAAGGGAGAGAGAGACCTTCATGTCCACCGGAGACGAAGAAGGTATCTTCGTCTCCGCTGGAGGCGAAGTGTTTTTTTTCTTTAAATAATTGTTTTATTTATTTTTCTTTTAAAAAATAAATTTGGTAACGTATTAAAAATGGGAAAATCTAACAAATTAGACTAATTGCATGAAATTGGTTAATTTGGGAACTCAATTGTAGGTTTTTTTTTTTTTTTTAAAGTTTAGTGGCCTAATTGCATTATTGCATGCAGTTCGGTGGTATATTTGACCCTTATTCCCATATTTATACTATACACAAATACATAAAAATATAAATTCTCTCAATTAATCAATCCTCAAGCTAAAACCCATGCAAAAACATAATCGAATACAAAAATAGTAATGTCCCTATTTTTCTATTCAAAACAAAACTTATCTTCATAGCATCTCAAATAACTCAAAGGTTTTGAAATTATTGAATCGTAGATCTGAAATATTGCACTGCACGCCTCCAATGCCATGGATTGAACGTTAACATCTATACCCCAAAAAAATAAAGAGAGAAATAGCTTTAGAACTTTTTGAAGAAGGGAAAATCTCCTATTAGAGGATTTGAGAGACCGGTCAAATTTTTTGTAAATATTACATTTTTTCTCATAAATAACTATTTTGATCAACCCTTAACATTAAACTTTGATTTCAAAGTGTTGGTCCCGATTTGATAGACTAAAAGTCTACAAATGGGCCAAGGGCCTTGTGGTCCAGTGACATCAAACCCTTCCCTTTATATGGGAGGTGGTGGGTTCGAGCCTCAGTGGAGGCAATACTAACTCTTTTGCTTCAACAGGTTGAGAAAGTAGTTATGAACAGATGTTGCATTGTAATAGAGTTACGAATATGTATAAGGATTACAATATAGTAGCTTGGGTAAAGGAATCCGAGCTTATAAATATTCTAGAGAGAGAATGGCATTAAATGTGGTATTTATATGAGAGAATGGAAAAAAAAAAAGAAGAAAAAAGTTCCCTCTTTATGCACTCGGTGGTCTTGGAGGCTAAGGAAAGACTTCCATATGTAACGGAATATCTTACTGACCCATAGCAATCGTGACCAGTTTGGACGTTATTATTGATGCTCGTCTCTTAGTCTTCTCGATAAGGGCTCGCCAATCATGACCCTAGTCAAACACTTCCGATCGTCTTCTCGGTAAGGGCTCGCCAATTGTATTTAGCCTTCTCGAGCTTTATTTTCTTGGCATTTATCTTCCCAATTAGATTCCCGTTCTAAATGTCTTCTCCTTCCGAAGGAAGAGACATGTCGGACTCCGACATCCAAAACATCTCAGTGGCAGATTATGACGACGCAGTCGAGGTCGAGTCATTATCTGTTTCTTCGTACTACTCAACGATACGTGACATCAAGGAGTTCTCTGAGGTCCAAGCTCGTTCCCCGAGTGCCACCCCGGCACAAGCCAGCAATAGGTCGGGGCCCTCCGATCGACCCGAGCACGAAGTGGCAGGTCCTTCTATACGGGTAACCGTTACTCCTCAAGGAACCCTAAACCCCCTGGCCTTGGGAATGACTAACAGTCCTTCACCCCAAATCTGAGCCCCCACCCTAGCAAGCGGGCAATATAAATATCTAAGTGTCGAGACCGTAGAAACATATCGTCCCATGCTGACCATTCAGAGATCCATGAATTATCTAACCTTCTTAGCGATTGGGCCGCATACGACTCTCGTCGTAGCCTCAGTATTATCGATAGATGCCGGGGAGAACGGATCAAGATACACTTAGATTCCATAAAAGCCCCTTTGACCCTTTTGTTCACCCCGTTCTTTTTTGCCTTCTTGCAGTTTTATGGGGTTTTACCAGGGGCAAATTTGCCTGAATACCCATCACATACTAGCATGTTTCCCCCAAATTTGTGCTTGGCACAACATTCCATGCACACTCGAATTGTTCCTATTCTTGTTCTCAGTTCGGGTTTTGTTGCCGAAGCAGGGGGAGGGGGGCTCTTTATGATGTTGTCGAAAGGGCCGACTTGTAGCATTTTTAACCTGTCCGACAACAAGGAGTGGAAGAATTGGTTCTTCTCCCTAGTGGCAGCTGCCAGTACCGAACATCTGAAGCTATTAGTTCAGGCGTCACTTTAAACACAATTAAAGCAAATACTAAGCCAAAATTAACAAATTAATACACTAAAAAGTCATATAACTAAGCATCTATCAAACGTTTCCACACATTAGAACTTGATTGCACCCAAGCAAGACAAAGATTTAATCAAGAAAACACAAGTGTGAAAGCCAAGACAATTGAGTTCACAATTACGCAATACTCAAATAAACAAACTATGCATAATGGTTCAAAGCAATGTTGTCTTTGCCTTTACTTAGGCTACGAGTCGAAGTAGATGTTGACACACTTTTTAGATCAAAACTTCAAGGGAAAAAACCATGGGGTACACTCTTTTCTTTCACAATTGACATCCCCAAGGATTCATCTCTCAGCACATAACATTCAAACACCCAAACCATTCAAGTAATTAATCAAAGGACCTTCCAAGACTAGAACCAAAAATAAGAAAATTGAGCACAAGTCATTCCGATCTTTTACAATTTGCCCAAAAGACCCTATAACGCAATGTGATGGTATGATATGATACAAGTCTATCCTCCTGTTTTGGCTTAGCAAGTTTCCTCTCTTTTCTTCTCATCGCCTCTAGAACTTCCCCAATTCAAGTATAACTACCAAAACACAAAGTTTAGTACCCTTATGTACTTTGATGCAGTTATTTGTTCAGGATATGGTAGCATGTTCGTTTCCTAGGAAATAATATTACCCTCTCCATTTCCTTCATAAAATCGGATAGCTTAGACTCTATTTAGATTTTTAAAAATTGTCTCTTCCGCATCCTTACAATTCTCATTCTTTTTTCTTTGGAGAAGGGGTTCACACAAGCTTACATAGAAAGAAAAACCATCCTCTTGCCTTGCATCATACCAAGAAAGTGTTTTTCCGGGTCATACTACCTTACAAGCCCCATACCAATCTTGTGCCAAAATTTCCATCCAAGGTGCATTGCTAAGGTCCAAAGATCAATCACTTGAATTACACGATGCATACAATAAAAATGAAATGGAACTTAAAGTGAATGTGTGCAATTGTGGCTCAAAAACAATCTCACAAATGGGTTAAAGAAGTTTATTCAATTCCCAAAAAATAAAAAATTAAGCAATCAACTTGTCAACTAACCACTCCAAAGACAAAAACAACATATCATTGAATCATCCAAGTACACAATGCATTCATCCAAACATTGAGAATGATGATAACAATAACTAGCCCACACGCAAGTGTATCCCTTTCCACACTTTATAAATGAACATCGTCCCGATCCACACATTACTTTCCCTTTCCACACTTTCGAAGTGTGTGTTTGGAGGTGCACAAGGAATGGCAACCCCAATCAAACCTTATCCCTTGCCACAGAACAACAAAATAATCAAGGGCAATTAGTAATGAATAGGAAGAAACTGAAAGCTAGATAATAAGGCTAAACATGATAACATAGGAGATACGTCCATGCAATAATAAAGCAAACTACTAAAAGAGTTTGATAGAAGTCTCTAACTAGAAGAAAAAAAAAACACTAGAAAGATAAAGTCTAAAAATGCATCCCAAAGAGTACACATTGATGTCTAAAATCCATCCAAACTCCTGCCAAAGATCCTCAATAAGCTGGTATTGGAATGCCTACGTCACCCTAGCTTCTCACCGTTGTGTACTAGGGTGGTATCTATTGAAACTTTGTAACATGGATGCCTTCAATTTAGAATTTTAATGACTTTTATAGACTTTTTAAAATTAAACAGTTCATAAAAGTTTATTAATGTTTTTAGAATTGACTTTATGGAATTCTCTAAAAATTTATTAAAATCAATCATTTTAAGAGTTTTTAAAAGTCCACAATAATTATTATTGTGTACTGAAACGCAGGCCCCAGGGCCTTGAACAGGGCCCCCAAATTTTGGGGGCCCCATATAATAAAAAAAAAAATTGTAAATAGAGGTGGCAAATTATTGCATGGACCATGGTCCACATAGCTGTGTGGACCAAAAATAAAAAGTACATTATTTTTGTACTAAAGGTACATTATTTTTGTACTGTAGGTACATTATTTGATAGTATATATCAAATAATGTACCTTCAGTACAAAAATAATGTACCCTAAAATAATGTACCTACAGTACAAAAATAATGTACCTTTAGTACAAAAATAATGTATTTTTTATTTATAGTCTACACAGCTGTGTGGACCATGGTCCATGCAATAATGATTGATATAGAGGTCGTAGAGGATTACATGCTGGCAGCAGGCGGCTAATTAATGGGCTATTTATACAGTAGGTTTAATTAACTTTTATTTCCTTTATGAATTCAATAAGTTATGGTAAAAATTCCTTAATGATAGATTTGATTACGTTAGTTATTTAATGGTTATAGTACAATTCTTTTACGGAGACAAATTTTACAATGCAAAATAACTGTTTAATTCCAAGTTAATAAGATTTTTTTTTTTAGTACTCCAAGTTAATAAGATAATCACAAGATTTCAAAATTCTCTTATGAGAGTCTTCTAATAGCTTTCTTAATTTGACCGATCAACTATAGATAATTTAAACTGGTTATTTCTTTGTAATCATTTGTTGGTTATTAGTTGACATACAAATCATTTAAAAAATTGCGCATCAACTTCCCCATCACCGCTCCGCTAGATAATTCAAATATTACTATATTAGTACATTATAATAATTATTGCGGAACTTGTTTTTTTATTTGAATGATGATTATCACTTTTTATTTTACAGAATGTATCAAAATAATTTTTTATAGTGCAATTGAGCTTTCTTGGGGGAGGAGAAGGTGAGGTGTTGACAATAAGATAAAAGATAGGAGCAATGAGTATATTGAATTCATTGAAGCAAATGGGTTGTTTTCCAAATGCTACTATTGCGTATCGAATATTATTGATTATATATCCCAATTACGGTTGCCTATGCAAAAAGGCATTTTCAAAGTTAAAATTGTTGAAATCTTACTTACGATAAGTATGTTGCAAGAGAGACGCAATGGATTAACTTTAATCTCTATTGAAAATGAGATTTTGGAAGAACTTGATATCAAAAGTTTGGTGGATGATTTTGCATCTAAATGTGCATGACGCATGTCACTTTTTAAATGAAATTCAGATGTATTTTTTATACAATATTTATATTTTGAATTTCTAACACAACTTTTTGAACAACAATTATTTATACACAAAAATTAATTAAAAAAAGGGGCCAATTTAAGATGTTTCACAGGACCCTAATTTTTATTGGAACGGCCCTGCTGAAACGCCACTAATTTCATTTTGTACTGTCTCTCTTTTAACAGCAAGATTACTTATTAGTAATATCAATATAACAACTTTACTTTCCAAACACAAAATTAAAGTATAAAAATAGTAGTTCCATCAATTAGTGCGAAAAGAATCAAATCATATCAGATAATAAATAATATATAGGGAATTCAATTGGAACTCTTTTAGACGGAATAAAGATATGCCCTTATCAAACAAGCAATCAAAACAAAACATTTATATAAAACTTAGGGAATGCACGCGATGCTTTAGTGGGGCAAGTGGTGAACAACGCAGCAAGCATTTGTTTTTATTTGTCTTACTCATCACTCAATTGTTATTACATGGAACAAGGCACGGCAAGCATTGTGCTTCATTTGGTTGAGAAAGTAGCTATGAACAAATACTACACTGTAACAGTGTCAATAGTACTCAAAAAAAATAATGGTATGTGTTAAAATATTAAGTAACAATTTTTGTAGGGAAAGCATCACTTTAAAAAAGAGTTAATACCCAAAATGGTCTTCAACTAGTCTTTTTTCTCAATTTCGTCCTAAACAACTTTTCTGACCTAATGTAGTCCAAGACTTTTGTGTTTTTCTCAATTTAGTCCTCCATTAGTTTTTTTTGTCAAATTGGTGTTAAATAAAAGGACAATTCAACAATATAATCTAAATATTGGTCTCTCTTTACTCTCATACCTAGGAAGTGTGAAATCCCTCTTTCTTTTACAAATTATGTACTCCCAAACTTGAAATCAAATTTTATATTCGTAGGTTTGGGAGTAATTCGTAAAAGAAAGAGGGATTTTGCACTTCGCAAGTTTAGGAATGTAAAGAGATGTCAACATTGAAATTACTGAATCGTCCATCTATTTAACACCAAATAGACGGATCGAAATAATAAACGAATGACTAAATTGAGCAAAAATACAAAAGTCTAGAACGCATTGGGTCAACGAAGTCATTTAGGACGAAATTGAGAAAAAACTATTATAGTGGAGGAGTATTTTGGGAATTAACTCCTTTAAAAATATATATAAATTTCAAAAATGAATATTATTTGTATCCCTACTCTGGAGAGATTGAGAGAAGTGATCGGTAACTCCGTAACTATATATTAAAGTGGCATGGTGATCCGTGGCAAATTTTACCGTCGACCATGGTCCATGTAGCAACATGGATCATAAAGCTAGTAAAATGACGTCATATCATTTTAATTACATTTCAGTTTCATTTTGACAATATTACTTTATTTTATAGTTTCATTTTCCACGCACACTAGTTTCATTGTAGTAACATTGAAATATCGTTTTAATATTACTATAGTTTCATTTGACAATATACATTATTGCATGAGCTGTATTTTTTTAGTTTCATTTTTCACACACACTAGTTTAATTAAGTATAATTTTAAATACACTTCATGTTCATTTGACAATATATGGTCATTTTCCACGCACACTAGTTTTATTATAATGACACTAAAGTATCATTTTAATTCTACTACAATTTCATTTGACATTATACGTTTTTACATGAACTCTATTTTTTAGTTTCATTTTTCACACACTAGTTTTATTTTAGCAATACTAAAGAATTACTTTAATTTAACTCTATTATAATTTTATTTGACAATCCTATTGGACCATGATCCACATAGCACTGTGTGGACGACCATGGTCGACTATATAACAACTGGTAATCGGTATATTGGATGCATATGGAAACGGTAAAATAATGAGGGAGCTCCTCCCTCCTAACTTCAAGCTCCCGAGCGTCTAACGTTTTGACGGTTCGGAGGACACTCAAGAGCATGCCATGGCTTATCAAGCCGCCATGATGCTAGTAGGACGTTCCGAAGCGACGATGTGTAGGTCATTTTTCTCCACCCTGGCGGGGAAGGCTTAACGATGGTTCACAAATCTGAAGGGTAACTCTATTGATTCCTTTCACGACCTACAGTGAAATTTATTACCCGTTTCATGAGAGGAAGGAAGGGTCGACCGCATTTTACGCACCTCACTACCGTGAAGTAACGGGCCGATGAATCTCTAACAGAATTCCTGGTCCGCTGGCGAACGGAGGAGGCAGACGTGGAAAATCTAGACAATAAATCCGTTGTTGTGATGTTTATAGATGTTCTAAAGGTAGGAGAACTCTATAAAAGTTTGAGGCGTAAGACCTCGTGTACATATGCCGCTTTCATGGCAAAGGTAGATAAATACGCAGAGGCCGAGGAAGTGAACCGATTGAAAGGAGGCAGGGAAGTGAACTTCGCAAATAAACCCCGGGAGGAGGAACCCATCAAGAAGAAAGGGACAAGCCCACCGGTAGGAAAGAACCCCTTGAGTAAAGAGAAGGGTGTGTCTAGCAGTGGCCCCTAAAATCCCGTAGGAGTCCAAATGGTGCCGCCCCAGTGGGCCCCCGTCTTCCCACGAAAGCCCCCTTTGCGACCCCTCTCACCCCCCTCAAGGCCCGGCCTAGCGAGGTACTAGCATATGCTGAAGAGTGCCAACTGGTGAAACCTGCTAATAACGGTTACGTAACAGTCCCCGACCAAGGAAAATATTGTCGCTATCATCATCGGTATGGGCATAGCACAGATGAATGTCAAGCTTGGAGAAAGGAGATAAAAGCACTTGTTCAATCAGGCCAACTAGGAAACTACATTGATTGGAATAGAATGAACCATGGGAACGTATGGAGGAGGGGGCCAATTGAGCGCCCTCGCTACCCTGCTTCACCCGTAGATAAATTTGCCAAGGAATCCACAGATAAGGGTAAGCGCCAGTTATAAATGTAATTAACCCCGGGCGAGGGAACCTGTCAAGAAGAAAGGGATAAGCCCGCCAATAGAATCCTGTAGGAGTCCAAAGGGTGGCGCCCCCGTTGGGCCCCCGTCTTCCCGCGAAAACCCCCATTACGACCCCTCTTACCTCTCTCAAGGCCCGCCCTAGCGAGATACTAGCATAAGCTGAAGAGTGCCAACTGGTGAAACCTGCTAATCAAGGTTACGTAGCAGTACCCGACCAAGGAAAATATTGTCGCTATCATCGCCGGTATGGGCATAGCACAGATGAATGTCAAGCTCGGAGAAAGGAGATATATAGAATCACTCGTTCAACCAGGCCAACTAGGAAACTACATTGATTGGAATAGGATGCACCATGGGAACATATGGAGGAGGGGGCCAATTGAGCGCCCTCACTATCCTGCTTCACCCAAAGATAAATTTTCCAAGGAGTCCACAGATAAGGGCAAGCGCCTAGTCATAAATGTGATTTTCGGGAGACGGTCTCCCGCGGAACCGAAGAAGAATATGTAGGGTCGGTGGAGGAACCTCATATCCCTAGGGAGCGAAGACAAGAAAGTATTACCTTCTCGGATGGCGACCTTCCGAGTATGGGAATCTCGTCCTACGACGTCTTGGTCATCTCGATGGGAATAAACGGAACCGAGGTGAGAAAGGTCTTAGTGGACATAGGGAGTAGTGTGAACGTGATGTATTACGATATCTTCGTGAAGCTATGGTTCGCCCAAGATCAACTTCGACCAGTAAAAACTCTGCTCGCGAGGTTTACGGGGGATACTATTGAAACCGAAGGATCCATACGGTTGCTTGTGGAGCTAGGAGTCCCCCCAAACATGCGGGAAGTAGAGATGGATTGTGTGGTCGTCCGAATAACCTGCGCCCACAATATCATCATGGGAAGGCTAGGGCTGGCGGACGTAAAGGGAATCATTTCGATGAGACACATGTACCTAAAGTTCCACACTCCCAAGGGGATCAGAATAGTGCGAGGTGACCAACAAATGGCTCTTGAATGTTACCGAAGGGCCTGTCAAAGAATAGGGGAAGAATAACTACCGATATGGAACAAATAAGGAACGACCCGAAGCTAGACAAACTCGGCATGAGAGTCGGATAAACTTAGAGCAAGTGAAAGAGACGTTGCAACAATAAACCTCCGAGATAAACTGGGGTCGGTGGCAAATGTTTCACAAGAATAAGCCTTCAATGTTATTAAAAAAAATAATAAAAAAAGGTGTGTTTCCAAGTCATGGGATGGTATCCCTAAGAATTCGGCGAATACCCCAAACTACGCATCTGGGCATACAGGGAAAGGTACGCTACCCAGCTTGCAAAAAAAAAAAAGGGTGTGTGGTGCTAGCATGGGGCAACAGGTAGCCCACGACCTTAACGTTTATCCCGCTTCTCAGCGGTCTACTTATTATCTATCTCGCTTCTAAGCGGTCGACTTATCGTTTATCCCGCTTCTCAGCGGTCCACTTATCACCTATCCCGCTTCTCAGCGGTCGACTTATCATATATCCCGCTTCTTAGCGGTCGACTTATCATCTATCCCGCTTATCAACAGTCAACCTAGTATATATCCCGCTTCTCGGCGGTCAACTTGTTACGTCTCCCGCTTTTTAGCTGACAACTTCTCGTCTATCCCGCTCCGCAGCGGTCGACTCATTATCTATTCCGCTTCTCAGCAGACGCCATGATTAATGAAATCCACATAGTGGGCCTATGAGGCCAAAGGGGCGTACTTCTCGTGTTAGTAGGACACCTAGCACCCAAAAGGATAATTGGGTCGTAATCCACTTGCCTGACATCTTGTGGTGCAGGAGGAACATGCAATCATACTAGGAGGCTGACTTGAGGATGGACGAACAAGCGAGCTTAGCTAGGTGGGGAGGTTGTTGAATTGAATGGGGAGATACATGATGAGATTGAGAGTTCAGGGAGGTTGGCAGGGCTTGTCTCTTATACTTCTCATAGTCATTATCCAATACCTATAAGAAGTGGGGGACTTATTATGGGTTATGGGATATGGGCTCAGTTTTTGTTGGGGCCAAGCCCAATAATTAAGAGTGGTGCAAGACAAGCCCAGTGGAGGAGTCGTGCATGCTAAGAAGCAAATCAGTGCACGCACGGTGTCGTGCATGCTAGGAAGTTGACGAATACGCGCACAGTGTCGTGCATGCTAGGAAGTTGACCGTGCGCGCACAATGCCGTGCATGCTAGGAGGATGCCCAGTGCACTCTAGGATGGGCAGGAGCACTGCCCGCCACCCTCGCCCGGGAGGGGCGTTGGTCGCCTGGAGGAGGCACCAGCCGCCCGGAGGGGGTGCTATGAGCAGTGTATGATATTAAATTTAAGAATTAAATAAAGGGGGGAAATAGTTATTAAATTTAATTATAGGAATGCAAAGTTGCATTTTAGATGAATGGAGTGAAGCATATAGCAAGTTAGCAACCAATATGAAAAAAGAGAAACAAGGGCAAAAATGGAATTTAGAAAATAAAAGGAGAAAAGCTAATGCTAAACGTTGCTCCTAGTAGCGTTTCAATTTTGGCAAATTGAATAGCGATTCGCTAAGTGAAAAAGCCATTAACCAAACGTTTTTTTTAGCAGCTAAAGATGGTCAAACCGCTAAAAAGTAGCGGATAAGCTGATAACCAAACATGGCCAAAGTCCTTACTCCTACTTTGTTTTATAAAAAATAAATATTATTCAATTCATCAATTTTGTACCTAAGATTGATCAATTGACAAACTTTTAACTTTTAAGTTAAAATGTCAAAAATTTGAATTACTAACCCCTCAATTATATAAAAAAGAACTCTTTATTAGTCATTGTTTTATTGTTTTAATCTTTTTAATAAAACTACTCTCTCATTTCCTTAATTTTACGTTGGTACAAGTGGTTAAGTGGTGACTTATCTAGTGTTAACAACTGTTCGTTCCGCTATTTTTTACGGGCTCCAAGCAATATGTGGACCATAATCTCTTTTTACTAGGTGGCGCAGAGATTCAAACCCATGACCTCTTGCATGTGGTTGACTTTGAAGCATATATAATATATATATATTGTCATAATCAGGTGTAACCACCCTTTAACGTACGGTCAGTGCGACCGCACCACTATATATACAAATATATATATACCACTCAATATTAGAAAATGCACTATACAAATATGCACCATTAGGTACGCATCACCAAAAAACACACCACTAGGTATGTAAATATACACCACACAGTGTTAGCAAATGCACCA
>CM008342.1:35443753-35455425 GCA_002525835.2 Ipomoea batatas | reverse complement strand
TACTAATTTAATTATAAAAAAAAAAAAAAAAACCCGTAATTCACATTAGCATAAAATTTGATTTCTCCTTGTGTTTGCATTTATTCATCGTGTTTTGTACTGCGCAGCGAATTACCATTCCCGAGATATTGGAAGATGAGTGGTTTAAAAAAGACTATAAACCTCCCGTTTTTTATGAGAAAGAAGATACAAACCTGGATGATGTGGAGGCTGTTTTTAAGGATTGTAAAGTGAGTTTTGTTTACATACGAGTTACTTTCAGAGTGTACTTGAAACAATAACAGGATTTTATAACTCATGAAATTCACATCTTTTTTTTTTTTTTTTAATTGTAACAGGAGCATCATGTTACGGAGAAAAAGGAAGAGCAGCCAACTGCGATGAATGCATTTGAGTTAATTTCTATGTCAAAAGGGCTCGATCTTGGAAATCTCTTTGATGAAAAGGTTTCTTCTATACTTATGCTTCTTGTTCATACTTTATAATTGTAATTGAAAAACAATGCAACCTAAAACTCAAAAGCACGGGAACTTATTCTGGTTTTTCTCAAGCCTATTCTTACCCGAGCCTAAGGGAGCTTTTGTGCTTAGTATTAGGATAGGAATAAGGGGTTATCTTTCGTTAATGTGGAAATTAGTGAATTAGTCTTATTTATCCCGCACCTCCGTGATCGGTGATCCATTGTTCACAGGGATTCAAGAGGGAAACGAGGTTCACTTCTAAATGCCCGGCAAATGAGATAATAACTAAGATTGAAGAAGCGGCAAAGCCCCTTGGTTTTGATGTTCGGAAGAAGAACTACAAGGTAATGTGCAATTTGGACCACTTCGGTTGATGTTATAGATATAAAGAATATAGCTTGTGCAATATAATGTACCTTTATCCTAAGATAATGGAAGAAACTAATTACTCTATATCTTACATTTTATCTTTAGATGCGGCTGGAAAACAGTAAAGCGGGAAGAAAAGGAAATCTTAATGTTTCAACTGAGGTGCGTGAATACAACTGTTTTTGTCATCTGTTTTTAAATTATAATTCTGTCAAAATAAGGCGTTTCCGTTTAGTTTGTACCCTAAACTATGATTCTCAATTCAGGTATTCCAAGTTGCCCCCTCTCTTCACCTGGTCGAGGTGCGAAAGGCTAAAGGAGACACCTTGGAATTCCACAAGGTATGTGTTCTATGATCAGCTCGGGCCGAACCACACTAAAAAACTAAATCCAATCAATTAGCTAGTCTAACTCATGACCTTGACCTTATAACACTGTTGCAAAAATCAGTCTAGGCACTAGGTGCCCTTAGACCGTGGCGATTTCCCTCCTAGGCGCCCTCCTAGCACCTAATTCGGCCGCCAAGGCAGCTGCCTAGCACCTAACTCGGTTGAGTTAACTCGTCCACTTCGATCGAGTTAATCCAGTCGGCTCGGTCTTGCTAATTATTTTCATTATATTATATGTATATATATATATGTATATATATATATATATATATATATATACACATATATATATATATATATACATATATATATATATATATACATATATATATATATACACATAATATGCACACGGTTTTTTTTAGTTAGCCGCATAGGCGCCCTCCTAGGCCATCTAGGCGCTAGGTGCTCCTTTACCGTCCAACTAGCGCCTGGCGCTTACTGCAACCATGCCTTATAAACCCACATATCTCTTTCTAATTTTTCGACGTGGGGTTCTTAACAGTATCAAAACCTAAATTTACATTATAATTCATTTTATCTGGTGTGTTTTTTTTTCCTGCAGTTTTACAAGAACCTTTCTACTTGCCTTGAAGATGTAGTTTGGAGAACTGAAGAAGATATGCAAGAAACAACATAGAATTTGCCAACCATGATTGCTACCCATTTGTTTTCAGGCCTTGGTCTTCATTCTCTTATGTTCTATTTGTTTTTTTCTTTTTTTGGGTCTTTTATGGGACCTTTTTCTCCCATGAGAGAATTAGGAAATTCACTTTGTTGTTACTTTATTATAGGCAGTGGAAAGCAGAGATGGCTCCAATAGTCCTCCTGTTGAAGTGTTGATGTGAATTTTGTATACTGTGTATGCTTGTTAATGTGATTCAGTGATTGCAAATTGCAATTGTATACATGTGTGTTAAAGTGAATTGTTAATGTCACTGTAAGGTCGGAAAAGTGTCTTTCGTATGTATACATCGTGTTAAAGAACGTTGGGTTAGATCTTACAGTTGACTTGTAAAACTCTGCGAATTGTTAATGCAACTGTAAGGTCGAAAAATTGTCTTTCGTATGTGTATATCATGTTAAAGAATTCTAGGTTAGATCTTACACTTGAGTAAGAGTAAACTCTGCGAATTGTTAATGCAACTGTAAGGTCGGAAAAGTGTCTTTTGTATGTATACATTGTGTCAAAGAACTCTGGGTTAGATCTTGCACTTGAGTAAAACTCTGCTAGTGCAATTCGAACTGAATCTAGATTAGTCTTATATTACTGTTTTAGTGTAATATTGTGGTCATATGACAAAAAACTGGACCATATCTCATCCATAATGTATAAAAAAAATGTATACATACAGGGTTCTTTTGGTAGTTTACAGTAGCATTTACATTTCACATGTTACATCTAGTCACTAAATATGCATACATAAGAGAACTATAACTCCAACATAAAACCAAAACTAGTACAAAAACATTATGTTTTTATCTGCTACCTAGGACTAGGAATGCAAATAGTTGAAACATATACTATCTGGAGTTTGTGGGGGCTCTTACTGTCTTGTGAGAGTGATCCAATTTCTTTTGTGTTGCCCTAGATGCATCTTTTGGTCCTGGGAGGTGTTCAAGTGCATCTAAAACATCTGCCATGGGTGGCCTTGCTTTTGGGTCTATGTGGAGGCACTTATAGGCAAGAGCAGCTGCAGCTTGGGCACCTTTCTTAGAATATTGACCACCCAACCTGGTGTCCATGATTCTCACAACCCGTCGGCTATCGTTTAGGGATGGTCTTGCCCAGTCGACTAAGGTTTCTTCGGCGCCCCCTACGCTCTCGTCGCCCAGGGCTCGCTTTCCTGATAGAAGCTCTAGCAGAACTACCCCGAAGCTGTAGACATCGCTTTTTGGTGTCAAGTGACCTGTCATGAATCATTTCGTTTAGGTTTTTGAAGAGGTCTAGTTTTGCTAAAAGGTCAAATGTCTTGCCATCCTATATCTATGAGGTTAAAGATTATGCAAATGCAAAAGAATCAGCAGTAGGGACAACCCCAGTCAAGTTGGTCATACTGTTGACTTGGTAACCATAAGATTACAAATTCGACAGCTAGCAAGGCTGGTTTACCTCCTTGTGATCCACCTGATTAGGGTTAAAAGTCGGGATTTACCCAGTGCACACTCTCGGCTCAGAAAGAGCAAGCGGTATGAAAAAGTAGTGTTGGCATGAAAAGTTAGCAGAAGTTGAGGAAGAAATTAACCTGTGGCTACATATTCTGGTGCAGCATAGCCTCGAGTTCCTACTACCCGAGTTGAAACGTGAGACTTGTCTCCAACAGGACCATCTCTCGCAAGGCCAAAATCAGAAAGTTTTGCGTTGAAGTCCTGCACAAGTTCGATAAAAAGTCACGTAACTAAAAAGGAAACCAAACGACAGCCATTGTTCACCGAAATCCATTGGCATACCGAATCAAGAAGAATGTTGGAAGCCTTAAGGTCCCGGTAGATCACATTCGCATTGAGACCATGCAAGAAGGATAAACCTCGTGCAACATCAACAGCAATACGCATTCTAATAGACCAAGGCATGAGTTGAACTCCTTCTGCAGATAGAATTGGAATATATCAAGGAACAATAACAGAAACGTAATATAGAAACAAGATCATCTTAAATGTTTTATAGAAACAAGAAATGCAAAGAGGATATATAGTAATATAGATACAATGAACAGCATATTTACTCACTCCGGAACAGATGGTTTTCCAAGCTTCCTTTTGGCATGAACTCGTAAACCAGAAGTCTGTTTTCAGATTCCAAGCAATACCCGATCAACCTCACGAGATTCGTGTGATGGAGCTCGCTTAAGTAGTTAACCTCCGACTGGTATAGAAATAAAGTTCAATTACCATACAGCGAAATTAAAAGAATTTAAGTACTAAACAAAAGTTCATAGGGGCTTAAAGAACACATACAACCCATTCTCTGTGACCTTGGAAGCTCTCGGGCTTAAGTTTCTTTACAGCCACTACCATCCCGGTTCCTGGTCTGCAGGGAGCGAATGAGTTTTCATCTACCCATCCTTTGAAGACATAGCCAAAACCTCCCTCACCGAGAAGACTGTCAGACCGGAAATTCCTAGTGGCGACTTTTAGGTCATTGAAGGCGAAAGGCTTGAGGTTACTTAAGGCGGGGGGATTGCAACTGGGAGTTGCGAGAGTATTGGCCACGCTGCCATTGGGCGTTGGTNNTGATTAGGGATTTGGGCGTTGGTTGGCTGGAATTATTGGATCCTTTCTTCTCAGAGGGAGAAGATGTCTTATTCTCTGGAAGGCAAAGTGAAACATATAAGTATCTGATATAGTTTAAGCTGATTTTGACAGATGAAGATACATTGAACAAAAGTAAACACACACACAATCACAGAAACAGCAGCATTTGTGGAGCACAATGAACGCAATACGGGACACTTTTGTGCACAAGGAGCCCAACCCAAACCTAAAATCCCCATCGTTCATGGCAAGAATCAAACCCCTACCCCTAAACAACACTTTTGCGAACAAGGAGCCCAACTCAAACCCAAATCCCTAATCATGGCAAGAATCGAACCCCTACCCCCCAAACAGCACCATTGGACTCCTAAACAACACTTCTGTGATTGTGTGTGTGTTTACTTTTGTTCAATGTNNNNACAAGGAGCCCAACTCAAACCCGAATCCCTAATCATGGCAAGAATTGAACCCCTACCCCCCGCAACGAGCACAATGCACACAATGCGGGGCACTTCTGCGCACAAGGATTCCAATACAAACCCAAACACCCAATATTCATGGCAAGAACCGAACTCTTATCCTGCCCCAGGAAACAAGTCTAATCTTGAGCGACACTTCTCATCCATTAGACCAATAAACCAATGCACTGAGGCATATATTAATATTTTTGAAATACTCTAATATTTTTCAATAATGCAGTAAATTTTAACTTTAATTAAATTACAAATAATATATATTAAATTAACTGAATCCACATAACTGATTTAAAGTCCTAACTAAAAGAACATTTAACAAAACAGATCAGAAGCTGCCAGTTTGAGCAATAGAAGATTAGTCAAAGGCAAGAGAATATAATCCCACTACAACAAAACCAGAATTGATCATCATTCATATACATATACACACACAATCATCACTGCATTCAATTCAATAACTCAATATATAGAAAAAAAATAGACAATAAGCAAAAGACAACAAATTTTTTTATGTGTAAACAGAAAGAAAAGAAATTCAGAGTTCACACATACCAGCAAATAAGCTAGAAGAAGCATGAGCAAGCTTTGCTGGTTTGGCCAGGCAAATACCCATATCCAAAAACTTGGAAACTGAGGCACAAGTGGTGAGGAAAAAGAGGAAATAGTGAGGAATAAGGATGAGAGGACAAACCCCAGAATGGGATTAACTGTGAGCCCATTCTTGTTTCTTTATGCAGAAAGATAGATAGATTTGGTTTGGTCTTCAGTCAAGGTGCAGAAAAAAATTAACATCAACCTTTTAATACGTTCACACCCACGCTTCTCCTTCTTGTCTTGTATTTAAAGAAGGAAATGGTAAACTCTGGGTCCCAGGTGAAGAATGTGTCCAGTTGTAAGTTTTGTGTTTAATTTTCTTCATAAATTGAAAATAGGGATGATAACAAATAGGTATTTATATATATGGGGTACCACTTGTGTGAGGCCGTCTCACGGGTCTCAATCTGTGAGGCGAGTCGAATATTTGATTATTGAGTTGAATCTTTAACACCGTTAATTAAATATTCGACCCGTTTCATGTATTGAAACCCATGAGACGGTCTCACACGAGCTTTTGCCCCATCTACTAAGTTATTCTTGAACTAGCTAGATTAGTTATAAAATTACAATTCATTTTCTCTAATTCACCCCTTCCAACCAAACCTCCCGTAAAAATTTATTACTTGATATATCGCATAAAAATGAACTTTTAATACATTAATAATAAACTTCCATTATATTACAAATAAACATTTATCAGTGCGCATTGCAATGTAGACCATGATTAATAGTATATTTGCCTGTCTTATGGGATGAGTATTGTCTGATTTATTATCATTTTTTTAGTATTATTGACTCTGTTACAATGCAGTATTTATTCATAACTACTTTTTCAACCTAGTGAAGCACAAAGAATCAATATCAATATTCTACTGAGAGTCGAACTCACCCCTTCTATATGTAATTTTTACGTTAAAAATTGAATATTATAAGATAAAATTAAGAAAGAAAATATTTAGATGGGAATGACAGCCGCCTATCCCGGAAATTTTGTCAAGTTTCCAGTGTCGTTATCGTATAGCCGTATAGGTCAACTGTGTATCGTCATGGCATTTTGACTCAGTAAAACTGGTTGGGAATTTGGTTGTGTGCTGGACACGCACATGGGGCCATGGGGGGTTATGGTTTACACTTTATACGTTGTGCATGTTCCCCCGGTTTTTACATCTATATTGCGTAAACGCGTATTTTTGGAAGTATGAAGCACTAACATTAATGGAATATATTTATTTTAAAAAGATTGTTAAACTATTTAAAATATTAATTAAATTATAATATTATAAAAATTGACATGGCTTATAAACTATTTAGAATATGTGCATGCATGGCTCATATGGAGTGAAGGAGGCTGAAGCAACTAGTATGAGAGAAGCTCTAAACTGGTTGAAGGATACGGGGATGGGGGACGTTGACGTGGAAACAGACTCTCAACTAGTTTTTAAAGCTATTTTTAGTCCTACTTTTAATTCTGCTTTTGGTTTAATAATAGGGGATATAAAGGAATTAGCATCCTCATTAGGTGGTGTTGATTTTCGTTTTGTAAAGCGATCTGCGAATCGTGCCGCCCACATTGTTGCTAGGGAGGCCGTTTCTGAGTCAGGTTGCGGGGAGTGGTTCGATAACCCTCCTCTTCTTTTTGGTGATTGCCTCGTTGATGATTTAATGAACTAAGTTTTTATTCTAAAAAAAAAAAAAAAAAAATTGACATCGTGACATTACGTTGTGTGACTAGGTGTAATAGGTGCTGACATTGAGCATTTTTTTTTAATAACCCGTAATAATTACGTTATTTTTATAGTTTTGGTGGCTTTGTTTTAATTTTAAATGTTTAATGATTACTTATGGAAAAATGTTAATTTTTTCTTGAATTATTTTATTATAATAGTTGACTCAGTTTTTAAATTCTTTTGGTCACTTTTCTCCCATCCCTTAACGAACTTGTGACCTCTCACTTAGGAGGGCCACAGCTATGCCGCTTGACCACAAGGTCTTTGGCGCGTAGTAACTATCTAAAATAGTAATTTTCTTTCTGAATACTTGTTTGTCGATATTTCGCATCTACATATCACTTTAGACTTTTTGATTGACTACATAAGGTTATCCGCACTCATGCAATTTTCTCTTACTTTCAAAATGTCACATCACAAAATTTACAATTATTCACTATTCACTTTTCATCCATGCAATTCTCTCTTCTCTTTCAAAAATAACCCGCTATCACATTAACTTATTAAAAAGATTATTTTTTATCAACAAAGTATTATTAATAAATGTAAAAGTCGTCAGGATTGTAACAAATATAATTTGGCCTTTCAAAATTGCTACACGTAATGTCTAAAAATAGAATGTAACATTAGTTTGTAATTGGGATGAAATCATGCATGCCTAAGAAACAATTTGTATAGTTTTTTTTAATTAGTTATTCAAGAAAAATGTCATTTTCTCATTACTGTTTATGTTATTATCTTTTAATGATTCGCAGATTCGACGTAACGTAAAAACAAGCAATTTGAGACAAGAATGTTAGACAAATCCTCGTACCTGAGGGAGATGCCGGCCTCAGGCCTTTTTTTTACACCTTATCGAAGGAGAGAGAAAAGTAAGAAGAGCTAAGATTCAGCATTCTTAGCTGGATAGGATTTACATAGGTTGACTTGAATCTTGAAACGCTTTTTCTGCCGTCCTGACTTTACCTACTTCTGTATGAAAACTGGAAATTCTGATTTCTGGTGTGGTGTTTTGCGTGCGAAACCAGACAAGGGAGGCGTCAAGGATCATTAATGATTATGTAATTATAGAATAGTAATAGGAAGGTAACTCACTATCTTACTGTGCAATGCCCATCATGTGTTTGATAAAAGGTCTGTTAGAAGACTTCAGATAAGTTAGTTAGGGAGTGAACACCCCAGACTACTGGCTTGCAATGCCCATCATGTGTTTGCTAAAAGGTCTGTTAGAAGACTTAAGATATGTAATTATAGAATAGTAATAGGAAGGTAACTCACGCTTTCAATGTGCAATGCCCATCATGTGTTTGCTAAAAGGTCTGTTAGAAGACTTTAAGTAAAAAAGTTAGGGAGTGAGTGAACACCCCAGACTACTGGCTTGCAGGGTACTATCACCACAAGATACTATGTTGTGCAAATGTGGGAAACTTGCAAGGTTGCATCTTTTCAGCTACCGTGCCAAATTTTCATTGTTTATAGAGGAAACAAGTAAGTTTCTCTGAATTCAAGAATGAGTTAAAGTTTGTTTAGTATTTGTTGCTTTGGGATAAATGAAGATAAAACCTCTTAGATGTTCTGTTTAATACTTGTTGCAGGGAATCCTATCAAAAGATTTGTAGGTGTCTCATTTTATTCGACTGTTCGAGAAGATTTGTGTAATAATCGTAATAAGGATTATGGCAAACTGGCAACCGGTTTAGCCTCTTTGGTTGAGGAATCTTCTGTTCTTCGGGATGAAGAATCCAGAATGTCGTTAGCTCAGAACTTGGCAAGCTTGGTTGAGGAGACTTCTATAGTTAAGGAGACAAAACGGATGTCTAGGATGGAGCAGAAGAGGTTTCTTGAGCGGCAAATAAAGAAGAAGGTGAAGGAACAGTACATGAATGGGAAGTTTAAGGACCTTATGGCAAAATTGATTGGTGATCACAAGACTCTTCGGGATGCTTATGATTGTATTAGACTGAACTCTAATGTTGATCTAGTGTTGGATGGAGATGACTTGCCTTTTGAAGCCATGGCAGAAGAGTTATCTCTTGGACATTTCGACGTAAGTGCTAACACGTATTCAATTGCAACAAGGGGGCCTAAGAAAGAAGTACTTATTGTTCCGAATGTTAAGCTCAGAGTTGTTCAGGAAGCTATTAGAATAGTGCTGGAAGTTGTTTACAGACCTCACTTTTCCAAGATTTCACATGGTTGCCGAAGTGGAAGAAGTCACTTGTCTGCTCTTAGATACATATGCAAGGATATGAAGAATGCCAACTGGTGGTTCACATTACCAATTAATAAAAAGCTTGACGATTGCATCCTTACTAAACTCATATCAGTCATGGAAGATAAGATTGAGGATCCCAGCTTATTTGCTATCATTCGTAGCATGTTCGATTGCCAGGTGCTGAATTTAGAATTTGGTGGCTTTCCTAAAGGACATGGTCTTCCACAAGAGGGAAGCTTGTCTCCAATATTGATGAATATATATCTTGACCTCTTTGACCGAGAAATGTACAGAATGTCAATGAGATATGAAGCTCTTGATACTGGACCGAAGACTGAAGAAGATGCAAACCTGTCTAAGCTTCGTAGTTGGTTTAGGAGGCAAATGAATGGTGGCAGTACTGTAGAAGTTAATACCAGGGGATATTCTGGTGTTAGGGTGCATAGTTGTCGTTTCATGGATGAGATTTTTATTGCTGTGTCAGGTCACAAAGAAGTTGCTGTTGCTTTGAAGTCTGAGATGCAGGATTTCTTGAAGAATTCTCTCCATTTGGAAGTTGATAATGATATAGATATTTTGCCATGTGATGGGCATAATGGAATTCGGTTCCTAGGCTGTGTAGTTAAAAGAAGCCTGATAGAGAGCCCTGCACTAAAAGCAGTTCACAAGTTGAAGGAAAAGGTGAAGCTATTTGCGTTGCAAAAACAAGAGGCGTGGGATGCAGGGACAATTAGAATTGGCAAGAAATGTCTAGCACACGGGCTGAAGAAGGTGAAGGAATCAGAGATCAAACATTTAGCTGATAATAGCTCCACTCTGAGCAAAGTTTCCCATTTCCGGAAAGCTGGAATGGAAACCGATCACTGGTTCAAAGTCTTATTGAAAGTCTGGATGCAAGACATAAATGCTAAAAGTGCCGAGAATCAGGAATTTATCTTATCTAAACACTTGGTAGAACCATCCCTTCCCCAAGAGCTAAGAGATTCCTTTTATGAATTCCAGAAGTGTGTTGACAAATATATTTCCTCTGAAACGGCTTCAACTCTTGCACTTTTGCCTAACGCCAATTCTTCATCTGAATCTGCATTTAGAACTCAGATTATAGCCCCGGTCAATGCCATTAAGAAGCGTCTCTATCGATATGGATTGACAAACTCTGATGGGTTTCCTCATGCATGCCATATTCTCGTTTTTCTGGACCACAATCACATAATCGATTGGTTCTCAGGTATAGTTAAGCGGCTACTCAGATGGTACAGTGAGTTTGACAACTTTAATGAAGTAAAGCTCATTATTTGTAATCAACTAAGGATGTCTTGCATCAGAACACTGGCAGTGAAGTACAGAATACACGAGAAGGTGATAGAGAAAAAGTTTGATTCAGAACTAAGCAGAATCCCTTCAACCGATGAGGTTGAGCTTGAGCTTGAGCTAACAAACGAAGCATCGACTTCTCAGACATCTGATAATGATGATTCCTTAACGTATGGAATATCGTACAGTGGCATATGCTTACTGTCTTTAGCACGAATGGTGAGCCAGTCACGACCTTGCAACTGTTTCGTTACAGGATGCGTGGCTGCTGCTCCACGCGTATACACTCTTCATGTGATGGAAAGGCAAAAGTTCCCGGGATGGAAGACAGGGTTTTCGAGTTGCATACATCCTAGTTTACATAGAAGGAGAATTGGGTTGTGTAATGATCATCTGAAAGATCTGTTTCTTGGTAATATTTCACTTCAATCTATTGATTTTGGTTCTTGGAGATGAAAATTTGACTTCCACCTATTTTGTAGATCTAATTATAAACCATTCAATAGCTATTCTAACTAATCCTTATCCCAATTTTTTGGTTATGTTCAATGGATCACAATTTGTTTTTGTTAATAGAATTTTCAAGCTCTTAACAAGGATACATGGTTTTTTTAATTTATTTCCTTGCTTCATGTATGGTTTGGTTTTAAGTTTTTTAACCAAGGATGCATTTGGAAAAGCAGGTGAATGGAAGAACAGTTGGAACAATCCACCGCTCTAACTACCAATCATTATTGTGTGGACTATACTATCAAATAATATACATTCAGTACACAAATAATGTACTTTTAGTACATTAAAAATGAACATTATATTCAAAAAAAGTACATTATTTGAGTATTAGAAATACATTATTTTATATAATATAT
>CM008342.1:35282934-35293280 GCA_002525835.2 Ipomoea batatas | reverse complement strand
ATTTGTGACGATTTGGGCGTGCCTTTACCTATCAAAATTCGCTTCTTTCGGTGAGTTCCTTTGCCATATTCCGCGGCTTTTGTAGTTCTTGCGGTTCTATTTTTGATAAATTTGTGTTGCATAGTGAGGATTATTAGTTTGTTTTTCTGGATAGATCGCAAATGCAGACTATTATCACAAGAGCTTGCAATGAGCTTGGCGTAACGCCTATTCCCAGCAAGCGGGTATGTTTTTCAGTACATCCTTCTTCTTACAGTTCATGTGGAACATTTAAGAATATTTATCATGAAAAGGAATGAATTAGTATTGAGTTGTATAGTTCAACCTTCAATATTGCCTTTTGCAATTCCATTGCTGGATACTAATGTTGTGCCCAGATTTTAGTATTGCACATTTGGTTTGGTGAAAGACCTTATTTTGGTTACTATCTTAAGACATTTTGGATAATTCTTGGTTAACAAATGATGCTTTGGTGGAAATCAGCATGTCTACATCCATCCTTTACCTTTGAGTGAGTGACAAGAGAGACCTGCAGCCACTACCAGGGTGTGTACACATAGTAAACTCCGCCTTGCGACCCTTGTCGGCAAAGGACCACAAGGAGGTAAACTAGCCTAGGCTGTTCATAGCTGACTAGCTCAAACCAAGAAGACCCACAAGCTACATCAATCCTTTACCTTTGAATATATTGGAAAGTGAAGGTGTAGGGATTTTTAACGAACAAATGCATTAGGCTTCATTGACATGATATCTAATTGCTATACTTTCCAATTTGTTTAACCTAGCTTTTATTTTGATCTCTCTCTCTCTCTCTCCAATGTAAGGATACTTCTATATTTGATGGGTGCCAATGGGTCAATGTCAGTTCTAATAGTGGCTTTAACAAGATGAATATCAACTTATAATGATTAGACTATTACTGATGCCTTGGGCTGACAACAAATGAATATGCAGTCACAGTACAGAAAACTATAATGATGTCATTCATGTCAAGGGCTTTCCTTGTTAAGAGAGACATACTATATTTTACCATAGAAAATAGTGATGAAAAATAACTCTTATTCACATAACTATATTTTGTCATCAAAACCTGTGTTGTTTTCTTATCCATCTTTGAGTCTTTGACTTTTGTTTCCTAAGTTTATTCGTGCTTGTGTTTCAGTGCTTGTCATTGGTTCTTTGGCTTGAAGAACGCTATGAAACGGTTTATACTCGCCACCCTGGTTTTAACAAAGGATCTACACGACTGCTTGCTCTTGATAATCCATTTCCAATGGAGCTTCCAGAGAATTTATATGGAGAAAAATGGGCTTTTGTCCAGTTGCCTTTCTCAGGTAAGTATGTGGTACTTTTCGGAAGATTTATTTATACTAACAGAAAATCTTGCCAACATTCTTCTACAAGCTAGATGACAAATAATTTTTGGTTATAATACACTGTTAAAAAAAAAAAAAAAGCTGACAGTGGTTGCCCTTTTCCTTCCTCTAATCAACAATTGCCATCTCGATTTTGCAATAAGAGAATCTTGTCATTGATCTGTAAATTGGCCTTTCTACTTCTGCAAAAATCCAGATTTAAACTATTTCTTGGTGTGCTGATTAATTATATCTTGTAAGCCAAAGTTGTTTGCTAACTATAGTAGTTGTTCATAAATGAGTTTCATCTAATACTTTTTTCCTTCATTATAGCTGTTCAGGAAGAGGTTTCATCTCTGCAGACAAGGTTCATGTTTGGTGCAAGTTTAGATTTGGACCTTTTGGGGATTGAAATTGGAGAAAAGACATTAATTCCTGGTCTTGCTGTTGCTTCTTCGCGTGCAAAGCCATTAGCCGGTAAGTTTTTGTTAAAGAAATTAAAGAAATTAGGGAAAAGGATCAAATAGGCCCCCCGAACTTTACTAAAAAGTCAATTAAGCCCTTAAACTTTTGAAAGTTGCAATTGATATGCCTTCTCTTTCGCCGGAGAAGGCAACCAATTGACACCATCAACTGTTTTGCCGGTGCTTTTTGCCAAAATATCGTCGGAGGTTCACTGGAATTTGAGTGACTTGTAATTACAGGTCACCAACCGATTTTTATGACTAATTGCTCTAAAATAATATGTTTAAGAGCCTAATTAACTTTTTGAATAATGTTCGGGTGTCTGTTTGACCATTTTTCCAAAAAATTATGTCAAGATAAAAAAAAATTGTCACAGCCTTCAACAAATCTATCAGTTTTGTATTAGAACACTTCAAAGATTCATTTTCTTCTTTGTTCTCCTTTTGTCAAGTGGTAGTGATGGGCTATATATGCTTTCCTATCACCTCTAAATTTTCTTCTTTTGCACATTTCCTTGTTATTACTTCTGCAGCTTGGATGAATGGCTTAGAGGTGTGTTCAATTGAAGCTGATATTGAAAGGGCATGCTTGATTTTATCTGTTGGAATTTCGACTCGATACATTTATGCAACCTACAAGAAAACCCCTGTAACTACAAGTGAAGCTGAAGCCTGGGAAGCTGCAAAGAAGGCCTGTGGAGGTTTGCATTTTCTTGCTATTCAAGATGATCTAGATTCAGATGACTGTGTTGGATTCTGGCTCCTTTTAGACTTGCCACCTCCCCCTGTATAGATCTCATGCCAGATTTGAGTATATTCACTTACATACATTCAAACTTTTTTGAGTCTGCATTTGATGATGTAAAGAACTGCAAGTTACAATCATGTTGAGCTTAGTGAGAATTAAATGAAGTTTTTGTAAATATTTGCAATTGTTGTTCCAAGAATCATAAACTTCGGCCTTGTTTGGTAAATGGTTGTTAGCTGATTAGGTTAATTAGAGGGTATAACTAGTTGATTATAGAAATGTGTTTGGTAAATTAGCTGTTAGCTTATATCTGTTTGGGATAATTTCTTTTCTCAAAAAGCTAATTAAAAAAGTTGTTTTGAGTAGCTTTTTGAATTTTAACCTTTTAGAGTTTAAAAAAACACTAATTAACTAAACAGTTATATTGGCGTTTTAACCAAGTCAAACAATTAATAATGATCAAATAAGTCAAAATTGACTAAAAAGCTAACTATTTTACCAAACAGGGTCTTCTAGAGTTGCAAGTTGCAATGTGGTTTTGGCAGTTTCCATTTTGCAGAACTTCAAAGCTGTGTGGAAGGGTAAACAAAGCCATTGTACATTGAAACATCATTTTCTAAGCTGAAGAACTCAAGAAAGTACCTTCAAATTTCTGTAAATATAGTTTAGTCAGAGGACAATAGGAATTGTTCTTGCCCTTATCAGGGAGCAGAGAAACATTGATTGACTTCAGATCCTAAGTATCTATTCTCGAAAGCACCAAAAAAAAAATGACACTAACAGCGAGGATCAAGGAAAGAGGTCTTGAATGTCTAGGATATCGGCCAGGACGCCTGCTGCTGTAGTATCATTGCCTGCGCCAGCACCTTGGATAACAAGCGGTTGTTCTTTATAGCATCGGCTGTATATTTCCAACTGCAGATAGATCGGGAACAAATAATTGTCAAATTTCATTTGGCCAATCAACAGGTTTTCGCTGTTCATAAATCTAATCAAGTATCGGAGTGAATTCGAAGATGTGAAGTAGATTCCCAGCCATTTATCTACGAGTATGATAATATCAGAAATAGAAAGAACAGTAGTATGAATATGTACAACGAGAGAGCGTTAAAAAAAAAAAAAAAAAAAAAACGTGTGCTTAATAATATGCTCACCACATTATCGCTCCCTCTTAGTCTTCCTAGTGCAGAATTTTTTGGAACTTCTTGGATGCCAACTTCACATCTGCAAAGCAGGAAAGTGTTAAATATCTGAAGCAGCAAATTGTCAAATTTAGACGACAGATTCTCGTTTTACTCATGTTCCACGTATTTAAAATTTTATAACTGTTCAAAGTGCGGGGATAAAATGGGAAGTCGTTCCTCTTTGAATACACAAATTCTATTCTATAAATTGCATTAGATGAGATCCACAGCTTCATCCTGTTAGGTCTCTTGGAAATAGAGAATATTTAGAAGAGTATAAGACAGGATAAAGTTGAATAGCTAAAAGTGACTAAATGATTTTTTTTCAAGCTAAAGCATAGCTCCCGAATAGAATGCGAATAACAAAAACGATACCTTGAGTCATCGATCAAGCATACGTAGCGCAGAACATTCCCATTTGAAGAAGCCTTTTCGGTCCTTTCTTGTATGCCCTTGTCAAGCAAGGGAAGGCCATTCTTCAAAAACTCGTCCAATGGCATCACGTCAGGTCCCATGTGTGCAGGATACAAGCTTTCAATCTACCGGATATTTTGTTTGTCCATGAGATATTTCTACAAGTTTAAACCAAAAATAGAGCAGGATAGAGATTTTAAAGATTACACTAACCTTCATGCTCTCTAAATTTAAGCGGCGTCCAAGTAATCGGGCAAGGATCAAAGCCTATATTGAAACCATAAAAGCCACAAAACATTACATAAAATAAGTAAAAAAACAACCTTGGTGTAATCTCATTGTTCAATATCAGAAAAAATGTTTGCAAACCTTTCTTGCCACATCCATGCCACCGAGATCATCTCGAGGATCTGAGTATCAAATAAAATTTAGAATCAGCAAACACTGTTCCTTCCGAAATCTTATAAGCTAAGGATATTGCAATTTCAATCTAAACGAGTGAGGCTACAATTAAAGGTTTTCAAGGGATGAAATATTGTTAGCGCATATCTTTGACGGTATATTGCCCTTGTTTATGGTACAAGTTTTAAATGGTTTTATGGTAAAGAAGATTCAAAATTACTTTGTCTACATGGACATTTGCATAATATCCAGAACAGTTATATTCATTCACAATATCAGTTTACGGTTTGGTTCCAGTTGTCACCTGGTTCAGTGTAGCCAAGGCTTTTGGCAGCATTGACCACTTGGCTGAACAGTTTTCCATCCTCAACCTCACTCATCACATATCCCAATGTACCTAACAGACATAAGTTACCGACATGTCATGGCATCAAATAACGCAAATAATCATATCTACAAGAAGCAAGTCAGTTTAAACTAATATGGAGAAACAGCATTACAGATCATCAGTTCAGTTACCACTTAAACTCCCAATAACTCGATAGACAGGATCTCCCGAAGAAATTATACGATTTAAGGATGCTATGACGGGAAGCCCTGCACCAACCTACAAAAAGGTATAAAAGGAAAGCAATTATACTTCAACTTAACCATACCACCGAGAGCAGTATTGCCTAGATCATAATAAACCTCTCAACCAATGTTTAAGGCAATTCTAACTCGTGAAGAAATAGCACTTACGGTGGATTCATGTCGAAGGCGACGATGTTGTGCCACCAACTTGTCATAATCTTCCTACAAACAGCAAGGAAGATAAAGCAATGCATACATGGTATCCTCAACAATGAACAGTACGTCCCATAAATCACACATGTCAAAGGTTGAAAACCACAAAAAGCAAAAATAGAATTGCCTATATGATTAACAATGTCAAGACTGCCTTTATAGCTACACCTACTTCCTTTAGGTTAGCACTAAGGTAAAAATTTTAGTCACCAATTATAACGCTCAAAACAGGATAGAGAATTTGTTACCATGGATGAAGTGAGTGGTTTTTTATTAGCCAGCACCACACAGCATCCAAAATCCACTACTCTACTTAGAACTCCAACAGTCTCAGAACTAGCTGAGCAATCAACAAATGCCAAACCTGTCTCAATAAACATTTGCACAAATTGGTTTGATCCAAAAACAGCAAAAGCAGAAATATGCACAATTCCACTCTTGTAGTCTTGTTTTCCTAACAAGTAAAAGGTTTTAGATTTACAAACCTGTTGATCTACCAAGAAGACCACCAATGTCAGTGACTTTTCTTATAACATCTGTACTTGAAAACGTTTCGCATACACCTAGGCATATGGAAAAAATCAATGAATTTCAGCATTCTAACACCTGAAAAAAGGGCTTCAATTATCACATTGACAAGCAAAGAAGTTCATTGTTTTTACCAAAATCGCGAAGTGTATGCAAATAAGCTCCACTGGACTTGGCCTTGCAAACCTCCAACAACAAAGAATCTTCCAACTCCGCAGTAAAAACATCAGGAACAACAACTAATGACTTGCTATCACACACTCCCACGACCCGCAAACGCACTCCCTGTTGTGTACCAAGAATGTATACAGGCTCAAAAAGATTCTCCTTTTCTATATAATCAACACCATGACTACAATCACAGCGATTACATATACTCAAAAAATGTTCTCCAGCTCTACACTATTAACCATAGCGCTAGTCAAGCGGTAGAAGAGCGCCTATGCGACTAACTAAAAAAAACAGTGCACGTGTGTGGGTGTATATATGTCATATTATATATATATATATATATATATATATATATATATATATATATATAATGACAAAAATTAGCAAGGCTGAGCCGACTGGATTAACTCATTAACTCGATTGAAATGGACAAGTTAACTCAGCCGAGTTAGGCGCTAGACGGCTGCCTAGGCGGCCGAATTAGGCGCTAGGCAGGCACCTAGGCGACGCTGAGCCGACCGGATTAACTCAGTTAACTCGATTGAAATGGACAAGTTAACTCAGCCGAGTTAGGGCTAGGCAGCCGAATTAGGCGCTAGGCGGGCGCCTAGGAGGGAAATCTCCATAGTCTAAGGACGCCTAGCGCCTAGGCGGGCGCCCAGACAGATTTTTGCAACAATGCTATCAACACCATAACTACAGTCATTGAAAATATATAAGCTCAAAAAAATCTCATATTTTTTGCATAATCAATACCATAACTACAATCAACAGCAAATACAGTTTATCATTATAACTAGACAGTGTTTGGATGGTAAAGATTACCAATTTGGCGTGAAGGGATCTGCAGGAAACAATGTGTTGGAGGAGCTGGCGGCCAACGCCCCCACAACCCATTAGCAACAACGGTATTTTCTTCATTTTGTCACCGTCTAATGCCGATTGCTGGAAGGTTGGTTCTGGGATTATGGCGATGATGACTAGTGGGGTTCTGGGTTTTGGCTACGGGTTTAATCTTGGCTGACTCAGTGACTGCTCACCAGTCATCAACTCATCTTCGTTATGGTGGACTACTGCTTACTAATCTCACTTTCGACCCATCAATTTGTTTAAATTACAGAATTTCCAAAATACTTCAGATACTGTGTAAGTTTGTACTAGACTACTAGTTTCCTCTTTTCCCTTCTTTTTTCTGTTCTGTTTTTTTTTTCCTCCTTCCTAACCAAAAAATAAAAATAAAAACAAAAACAAATGCCTTGTTTGACATTCGACGGTTATCGATTATCAGTAAGTAATTAACATATAATGAAGTGTGTTAGCAGATTGTATCCGTGATTTATATAAAAATGTTTGAAACAATTAATTGTTTGATTTTTACGGTTAACATGTAAAATGACATATAAAGACATACATATATTTCATAATATAATAATTATAATTATAATTATAATTATAAATAGTATTATTATAAATGAAATTTAAAAAACAAATAAAAGGGAATAAGGGAAGGTTTTCCTTATTCTGCCACCAATTTTTCCAACATCGAGGAAAAAAGTTTTGTGTTAGACCACGAGGTGTCCGGCCAGGAACAGGAACCTGGTAGCTGTTTGTTTGTTTTTTTAATTTTAATTAATTATTTTATTTAATATTATTTAAAAATATTTTTTAAATCAATAACTGACACGTTAGCACAACCTCAAATAAATAGGTCATTTTTTTTAATTTATTTGCATGAATTTGTATAGTTCAATGACCCAATTATATTCTTTTTTAGTTTGATGGCCTAATTACAGTTTGGTGTGCAACTAAGTGGCATATTTTGACCTTATTTTAATTCACCGCAAACTAATTACTAAAGAAGTGAACATGTACACAATATTGGCTACTCCCTCGACCTGATCTTCTTCTACTTCAAGCCTCTACCCTTTATATAATTTCCTACATTCTTAGCTTACTGCAGGATTCCAGTCATTTCCAGCTTGCAGAATTAATCACCAAACCCTAATAATTTGTTGAAACTTGTGGGTTTCCACCTTGTGGTTGGACACACAATCTCACATGGGACACACATAAACTCATGTAGAGTACAAAATAAGTTCACAATTAGATGAAATATCGTATTTATCAATTTCGAATGAATACGAGAAAGTGTCAAACGTACGAAAGCGAAATGCTAACGAGAATAAGGCCTTTGTTTCCCATTCTGTCGATCCAAACTAATTTCTGCATTACCATTTCGTTTTATTAATTTGTATAAATTGTAATTTTTAAAAAATAAACATAAAAGTCAAAGAAAATAATGGGAGTTAATGTATTAGTGTGTAGGGGTCATATATATTTTTGGTTGGTCGGTACCTTCCACTAATGTACTTCCCTAGTTATTATTGCACCGTAATAAGCAGTACATACACCTACCTTAGGTAGTCCAACCAAACATCATGTGAAACTAAATATCATACTGGTTTTGGACGTACGACTTAAAATCGTTTTGGGTAGCAAATTTTTGGGGTTGGTTTCCATACTGATTCGTAATAATATCATATACGGAGTACTCAAAAGTAAAAAGACTAAAGAATTGTGTACACATCTTAACAAAAAATTTCATCTAGCATTGCTACAAATTGTGTATGTAGTCCTTTGGATTGGCTTAGTAATTAAAGAAAAATCTTATGAATTTTTTATTTTTAGGTTTTCACATTTATATATGACATTCGTGCGTATAAGAGCATCCTTATTAGTGGAGTTATTTTAAAATTTTTTGAGGCATTTTTGTAAGTGGATTAGGAAAGAGATAATAGAATGGATGCTGCTGTGCACGAAAGGTGCTCATCAGCTGAAGTTTGTGTCAGTTTTGATTTGATATTATTACTGTGCTAATAACCCCAATTTTGTAGAGAAACCCCAAACCCTCTCTCGCATGTCATAGTGGCCAAATTTCTGACATAAATCCCTAAATAACCACTGAGTCATGCTCTAAGTATCACATTTTCACACTAACCCGATTATATCCGTCTCACGGTGAGACGGTCTTACACAAGTTTTTGCCTAAAATATAATATTAGTTTATTGAGTTTCGTGTAGAAAAGAATGCATGCATGGGCATGGCATGGCAAGGCAAGTGTAAGCAGGAAGAAAATTAAAACGCATTGATTAAACATATATGGTTTGGTAGTATGCAGTCGGTGCAAGAAACGTCAATCTTATTACTATAATTTTGCCTAAACTTTTAATAATTTTGTCACATCCCTTTCTATATACACACACACAAATTAAACCTATAGTGACCACAACTACTAGTCTACTACATACTACACCAATGGCAGCCACCAAGAGCATCTCAAAAATTGTTGCCACACTCCTAGTCCTAGTGGCTCTGGCGGCGGTTCCGGCCACGGAGGCGCAGTCCCCGACGGCGTCTCCGGTGGGGTTGGCGCCGGTGCCAGTGCCGGCGGGGACATTTGACTGTGTGAATGAGCTGATAAACATGTCGGACTGCCTGACATTTGTGGAGGCAGGGAGCAAATTGAGGGAGCCGGAGAAGGCTTGCTGCCCGGAACTCGCCGGAATGGTGGAGACGCAGCCGGTTTGCTTGTGCCAGCTTCTCGCCGACCCGGAGCATGTGATCGGAATCAAAATTGAAATGAAAAAAGCTCTCGACCTCCCTTCCCTCTGCAAACTTAATACGCCTTCTACTAGCTTGTGCTCAGGTTAGTTCCCCACTCATTAAATCTGTTCATAGCTACTTTTCCAACCTAATGAAGCACAAATAGTTGACTCCACTGAAGCTCGGGACACCAGGTGCCACTAGACCATAAGGTTTTTGACGTGACTTAAGTTAATAACATAGTTTTGTTATTGTCATATTCTATTTAAAATTAATTTGTGATAAATAAGTCATTTAATCATATCCTTTTATAGTAAGTGGACTGAATTCGACCAAGCCAGCGTATGCCCAACATAACTCTTTAGTCAACTTGAAGCCCAATTTTCGAACTTGCTAGATTTATATATGCCATTTAGGTATAAGAAACGTATATATGACCCAGCATTTTCATTTTGTTTATTTATTAAAGAAATCCATATTAATTGAGGTGTGTGGTTTCATCAAGAAGCTTCAAAGTTGGTGGTTTATTTATTATTTTATTTATTTGTATTATATCGTTGTTGGTTGAATTTTGCAGCAATTGGTATCCCAGTTGGGGCTCCTACAACTACTCCTGCAGGTACGTACATCAATACATTATTATAATTTATGAGAAAATTGCACTTTTCGTCTCTAAGTTATAGGGTAATT
>CM008342.1:35192271-35202967 GCA_002525835.2 Ipomoea batatas | reverse complement strand
AGCCCTAAGAATATAAATTTTTACGTGCAAAACGCATGTTCCACACACTCATGCACTAAGCTGAGACTTCATTTTTTATAACTTCTTTTTATAGGTTTATAAGTTTGGATAGAGTATCATCCATAAACAATTTAATGATGTTTATTTTCTCCCCAAAAAAATGATTATTTGGGCCTTTAGATGAAGAAGACAAGTCAGAGAAGGGAGCATTTTCAAAAGGATTTTGGATTAAAAAAAAAAACCATAGTAAGGAGGATTAGAATCATCCATTGAATTTCCCTCAACCATATCATATGAATGAAATACAATGGCTAATGAAATGTGAAAGAAAGAGTAATGGGATGGATAGAAGTAGTGTGATGATATATAGTATTGACGAGGAATATTATTATTTTGTCTAAAACATTCTTGTAAGTAATATCATCATTTTGCTTAAGAAATTCTTGTAAGAAATATCATTATTTGACCTAATAAATTCACAAGAACCTGTCAGGAAACATAATTACTCCGTATTTTGTAAAAGAAATTATTGTAGGGAACTCTACAAGAATCTACCTATAAATATTGGATTATTGAGAATGAACTGAACTTTTCTAAATAATTTAAGAATTTATTTGGTCCTTTTTAAGCAGAATGCAATTACACTGAAAGAAGAGAGAATGGGTAAGAAATGTCTCATTGTGTACATTACATCACAATGCTACCATGAGAACCAAAGATGTAGAAGATGCAGCTAAGGAACTTCAAAGGTCCCTACAGACTTAAAAACAACTCATTCTATCATTCGTTTAGAGACAAAAGTATACCACAGGTTTACAAACTCATTGTGAAGAGCAGCAATTCTCAACAGTCATTTTCTAGCAAAAGCAGCATTTGAGAGCTAGTTATGCAGCAGGTAGGCGTCACAATTGCATCTTTGGAGAAGGTTTGCGCTCCCTTTTATGCCAACTGCATCAATGAAACCATACTCGGTAAATTGAGATGCATAGGCAAAGAATGTTTACACTTTATACAGAAAACATCTACAGTGACACTATCTGCATGTTGGAGAGTAGATATTTGATGTGAATGTGTAAAGACTAAAGACAGCTAAAACATCTAGAAACAGAAGAAAATGACTGATGATGGAATAAGAGTAGTTGTCATGTGCTCCCTCATAACTGAAAATTGCTCACCAAACACATTCTACATTCAACCAGATTTATGTGGTTATATATGCTAAATTTCTTGTATTGTACATTTGTACTTGATCATTTAATCACACAACCATTAAAAAAAAACACTGGTATGTATCATGTCATGGTTTAATGGCAAAAGGCCAAATGATGAGGGGTGACCACTTCATATAATGATCCCAAATCACCACGGAATACCCATGGAAAATCTAGTTTGTATGGGACCGGAAACAAGCTGGCCTTATAAGAGATTGTACCGCATCCCCAAAAAAATTAAAGCGAGCTCAACAGATAGTTCTCACAAATATAAATGGAAGGAAAATGTGGCCATAAATCGGTTTTATAGAAATCAAACAGTGCATCAAGTGTGCTATTAGTCTATTACAGACATCACACAGCATGTAAATACCATGGGTCTAGCACCACAATCTTTGAATGCAATGAAGCCTTTCAAACTACTTTGTTTCCCTGAATGTCATCAGGAAAATATAAGAAATTCAGTCTTCAGCACTTGCTAAATACCTTTAGATACATTTTCTAGCTCAAAGATGGGTATTCAGTGCTCCCCTTTTCAGATCAACCAGTAAAACATTTGCATATCAACAAAGGGGGGAGAGGGACCAAGACTGTTAACTCCTTTTTTTCCAATTGGTATTTAAATATTATTGCCAGAATTTGTGGAGTTCTACTATGGTTGTACCTGCATACATACACTATGAAGCTTTGTTGCACCTTACTCCTTAATCTACAGCCATTGCTTCTGGAACTGCACCAGTATCCTCCACCCCATTCTTATGATCATCCATTGCTGCCCTCATCTCCTCAACCAAACTCCTTTGCTCTTCCTCGATTGTGTTTTGCAGCTCATCAACCTGAAGGAAAAATGGTTTAGCCATTATCAAAGCATAAATATAATTATCAGAAGAAAGAAATTTCACCTACTGTATGGACACATAAATAAAAGGATTTAGGCACTAATTTTATTGCTTTAAAGGGGCATAAAAACAGTTACTCAGACTAGATAATATTTTATCAGTTAAGAGTATATCAAGAGTTGAAAATCTAATGGTTATTAAGTTATTTCCTCTAAAATAATACTCCGTTACAATCAGATTTCTCAGACATATATAAAGCTTGTTACTTAGAGTATGTTCATCATGTATGGAACAATATGGAGTCAATAGAATGTCAGAATCCTATCTTTGGTAAATAGTACTCTGTATTATGCAATACCAGATATGCTATTAGGACTCAGGAGCCCATAAACCTTGAACCTCTGTGAAATCCACTGAGTAATTCAACTTTGACCTCCCCACTTCTTAAAAACAACCAGAAAAAGGAACTACATAATTTTGCCTTTTCTCCTCTTATTAGTTATGGCAAAAAATTCCTACAATATTATTCATATGATCATTTCAAGCGTTAGCTTGCTATATTTCTATTGCAAGGTATACCAATAGTCATTTTCCCTTTACCCTTCCAACTTCTGACGAGTAGTTTTCAGTTCTTGCTTAAGATAATTTATCAACAATCTTCCTGGTTCATTTCTAGCCACAGAATGGTTTATGGACAATGAATTAATCAAAACTTGTAAGCTGAAACTTTTAGAAGTTTTGAAAATTAGAATTGCAAACAACCCATTTAATAATTAATAGAGAAAAGGAACAAGAGTGGCAAATCTTTTTATCAAACAAATGAATCACCTCTGACAAGTAATTTTCACTAGCAGCTTTATGTTTTCTAAATGGTTTTTTTCCTAGTTCATTTCTAGTCACAGAATGGTGTATGAGCAATGAATAAATAAAAAGTCATAAGCTAAAACCTTAGATTGATATTACCCATTTAATAGAGAAAAGCAATGACAAGAGTGGACTTTAGCCCTTATCTAATCACCCTTTGTTGGTCATCTTCATGTAATTTCAACTATCAATGTCTACTTCAAGCACCAAAAGCACAATGTAAAACTAATGTAAATTCCATTTGCACTTGGTGATACATACCACATGTAACAAAAGAGCAAACTGCTTTTTGCGCAGCTCCAATGTTCTTGAACTAGCAGTGTTCTCTGCCTCTAACATTCCAATCTCCTTCTCTAGATCTGTGATAACTTTTTGGGTTTCTGATCTGGGTGGCTGCATTGCGATCAACTTCCTAATTGCCTCACACTCCTCTTTGTGCTGCCTCTCTATCTTGCTCTCTTCAAGTTGTTTCTTCAGATCTTCTATATCAGCTTGGGCCTGTAAAATCTGCCTATTAATTTCATCGTTCAGGTCATTGAAATTCTCCTTCTCCCTAATATTTGCATCAATGACTGCTTTGCTTTTTAGGAGTGGAATCTCAAACGTGTTTAGCTCCTGCAAGAAAGCCTTGGAAAGTCTTTCACAGTCACCAAAGTTATCAGCTTCCTTCTCTACCTCCACAGCAAAAGCAGTGAACTTCTTTTGAAGTTTCTTTAATGGCGGTTCACCCCTAGTGGTTGTTGTGCGAGTTAGAAGTCTGTGCTTTATGATCACATCATCTTCAAACTGGCCAAAAGCATAATGTGCAGCCACTGTCTCCCCCTTGCCAGCAACTTTCCTACCTTTGACCAGCATTTTATATTTATTTTTCTATCCTGCAAGAGAGCAACTGACTAGACATCAGGACGCATTACCACTTCAAGATGATCCCATGGAAGGTCAGCACATGCATACACCATTAATTTCAGAGACTATATCTACATTCCACATTTGGTTAAAGAAATGTGTAAGTTATAACGCAAAGATTATCCTAAAATAGCAAAAAGCAAACAGAACTTACAAACAAAATCCAAATTTGTTTGACACCTGAACTCATAATGGATTACTAGGAGAAAAAAAAAATCACTCAGACCTCAATTTTTACCCACAATAAGTGATTTAAAAAAAATAATAAAATTATGCAGTTTTTCACTACAGAGAAAACAATCTTTAAGCACATCGAATACATTTTCCAGTAGCAAACCAAAACACGCACAAATGAAAACCTTTTCTAGAAAACATTTCACGTTTAAAAATCAGGCAGAAGTTTCCACATAATTACCACAGCTCTAAGTACAACAGAGAAGCAATTTTGCTGTTTACGTGAACTAATTTAGTCAAAACACCAAGAGTGGAAGAGAAATTTATGAGAATCAGAGAGATAGAGATGCCACCTGCGGAGAAACGGAGACGCAGACAATGGAGGGGTGGTCGGAAACTGTAGGGTTTTGGATCTCGCTGCCCGGTCAAAAAGGAGCTAAACCGTTAACAGTGGTTCCGCAAGGGACTTCTAACGAAAATAGGATTTCCCCAATTCTTGCTAGGGTTGCTATAGGGTGTATGGTATATGTCTATATGAATCCGGATTGGTTTGGTGAAAAGTAATTGAAATTGGATTGAATTTAAATTTTACAAAGAAAATTTAATTTAAATATTGATTTTATTATTTGATTTGTGATTAGAAATTAGAAATAATTAATATAAAGATTCATATGTAATATGTGAGACTAATATAAGACTTTATGTTTGTAATTTTTTTCTTCAAAATTGGTAAAATCTAAAATACCAATGAAAAATAAGTCTGAATTTTAATGAATTCATTTTTTATAGTAAATTCTTCATTAATTGAATAAGGTAAAATCTATTACTAGTTTAGGATTGTTCAAATTGAGTACAAACACGATTCTCCCTAGCGTAGCTTTGTGGTCCATTCGTGGTCAGTGTCTATGTTGGGAGAGTATGAATGTTCAGGAGATGTGTGAGCGGTGTGCAAGTATGACTTTGTCGGATGAGGACAACATCTTCGTTGTGCATAATAATGAGGGGTCGGTCGGTGGTCTGGTAGCGAGGGGTGAGCAGTGGTTTATGGTGGGCGCAACTCCTAACCGACCAGGCCATTTGGTTTGAAGCCATGCATAATGTTTTCGCGTCGATTTGGAGATCTTTTGGGGGTGTAGGTGCGCATATATGATATATTGAGCAACCTCTACCAGTTTCAATTTTATTATGGAAGACAACTTTAGGCGTGTGTTTGATGAACGCCTAATTGTTCAAGAACCACACGTTGACATGCAAGATTATTAGTCTAAGGAGTAGCATGATGTTATGAACCTAAACGAAGTTCCTATGTTCAAATACATGACTTACCATTGGGCTACGGTATATGGAAGGTGTTGGAGTAAATTGGTAATTTTGTGGGAAGCGTCGTTGAGGATGAAGATGACAATACAGAGAATGGAGGGAACAATCTTTTAGGTTTTATTTAAGTACAATAGGTTGAATGCCTTTATTTCCATTGTGGGAAGGGTGGGTCACACTATACTGGTTTGCGTTTTGTTCTTAGGAAAGTGTAATCAAAAGACTACCAATATGGGGTTGATCTCAAAGGGGTTGGACAAAGGAGTAGTAGTAATACTGGGTAACATTGGCTAGTTATGGATGATGGGGGTGACTAGGTAGTTCACAAAGGGGCAGAAGGCGTGGGTGTGGGTGTGGGGGTGGCTGGGGTAGGGGAATTGTCGCAATGCAGGACTATATTGTGGTAGGAGAGGTAGGAACGATAAGTATGTTGGTGAAAATGATAAGGGGGAAGGGAACATAGGGGACATGCATTGATGATGGGGTTATAGCCATGTGCGTTACATCCTATAACTAAATCAACTAAGTTACCATGATTTAGTGATTTACATAATTTCAGATGATCTGTTCGACAGGATGTATGTGTGAAACGCTTGGGGTTGGAGATTCAGTAAGCAAATATCTAACATTTGTATTCAGCTGAGTTATCATGATTTAGTAATTTACATCCTCTTAGATGCTCTGTCCGACCGGGTGTGGGACGCTTGAGGTTGGAGATTCAGTAAGCAAATACCTAACCTCTGTATTCAGCTGAGTTACCATGATTTAGTGATTTACATCCTCTCAGATGTTCTGTCCGACCAAGTGTGTGAAACACTTAAGGTTGGAGATCCGACATGTTGAAAAGAAAGAAAAGACAAGCATTATAATGATAATTATGACCAAATATTAATATATGGAATTAAATGTCAAAATATTTACTCAAGTCAACTAAAGTTTTTACCAGAATTTCAATAAATGCTATAACAAATTTTATATGAAAATTGTACAAAACGAATAAAAAATAAATAAACAAAAAGAGTGTTAGTGCTTTTAAAATTTTCAATCGGTGAAATTTTATTTATGCATGGTAAAAATTAGGGTTTTATTAAATTTCTGTAATTAAAAAAAAATAAATCTTAATCGTTGTATATGAAATTGGTAAAAACTAAAAAGTTTATGAATGAGTAAAACACGCGCGTGAGTATGACTGTATGAGTGAGTAATATGTAAGCAGAAACCTTAATTTAGATAGTATATAAAGGACCCATCGTACTTGTTTCCCCTCTTTTCCAGTCTTTTCGTTCTCCGAAACCCTAATCGGAAAACCCTACCCTTTTCTACACCGCCATGGCCAAGAAGCGGAAGAGCCGAGCTTCATACCAGCCCGAAATCGAACCAGAACCGACCCAAATTCAAGAGCCGGAGCAGCCCCAACCCGACCCTGACCCCCAACTTGAAGCACCCAATGAAGAACCAGAACAAGAGGTAGAAGAAGAAGTAGAAGAAGAAGTGGAAGAGGTAGAGGAAGAGGAAGAGGAAGTAGAAGAAGCGGATCCAGAAGAAGAGGAAGAGGAAGAGGGCGAAGAAGAGGAGAAGCCGGAAAGTATGGAAGCAGATGTTTCGAAAAGCGATGCAAACCCGTCAAACGATGCTGTTTCAACTGGAAAAGCTAACGGCGAGGAGAAGAAGGCTGAGGTGGAGGAATTCGACGATGAGCCACTCGAGAAGGTTCTGGAACCATTCTCGAAGGAACAGCTTCAAGTCATAATTCAGGAGGCCGTGACCAAACACCCAGATTTCATGGAAAATATTAGGAATTGGGCCGATAAAGATCCAGCACACCGGAAAATTTTCGTGCACGGTCTTGGTTGGGATACAACAACTGAAACCCTAACCAATGTCTTTGGGAAATATGGGGAAATTGAGGATTGCAAGGCCGTTACCGATAAGGTCTCAGGGAAGTCTAAAGGTTACGCCTTTATACTTTTCAAGCACCGGAGTGGAGCCAGGAAAGCTTTGAAAGAGCCCCAGAAGAAGATTGGGAATCGGATTACCTCATGCCAGCTGGCTTCAGCTGGGCCTGTGCCTGCCCCTCCTCCAAACCCCCCTCCTGTTTCAGAGTATACCCAGAGGAAGATTTTTGTTAGCAATGTTTCAGCAGACTTGGACCCCAAGAAGTTGCTTGAGTTCTTTTCCAAATATGGTGAGATTGAGGAAGGACCTCTGGGGTTGGACAAGCATACAGGGAAACCAAAAGGTTTCTGTTTGTTTGTTTACAGGTCTGTTGAGAGTGCAAAGAAGGTGCTGGAGGAGCCTCATAAGATTTTTGAGGGGCATACACTGAATTGCCAGAAGGCAATTGATGGGCCAAAGCAGAATAAGAATTATTCACAGCAGCAACAACATCAGCCACATTATCCCCAACATCAGCAACATCATTATTATCAGCACACAGCTAAGAAGGGGAAATATTCTTCTGGTGGTGGTGGTGGTGGAAGTGGAGCTACTTCAGCAGGACATTTGATGGCTCCCGCTGCAGGGCCTGGAGCTGTTGGGTTCAATCCAGCTGTGGCCCCTGTTCTTGGACAGGCACTCACTGCATTGCTTACAACACAAGGAGCTGGACTAGGGATTGGTAATCTGCTTGGAGGACTTCCTGTGAATCCTCATGGGGTTCCACCTGTGGTGAACAATGCACCAGGATATGGGGCTCAGAGTGCTGCAGGAGGCTATGGAGGTCATCCAGGAATGCAGGGAGGCTATCAGAACCCAGCTATGGGGCAGGGAGGAGTGAGGCCGCAAGGTGGTGCCCCCTGGCGTGGTCATTAGGCCTGGCAGAAGGTATATTACTATTTGGTGTTTTATTGGTAATTTGCTTCTACAATTTAATTACCTGGCTATCATGTGCATTATTTTGGTTTTTGAGCCCACAATAATACAAATATGGACCATTTAATGCCTTTAACCATTCTTAAAATCATAAAAAAGAATGCTTTAGATATGCTTTGTAGAAAAGGATGATGGAGCTCAAAACTAACTTTATGAACTATTTGATGCATTTCACTGTTCCTATCAGAAAAATGTATACTTGCTTGAACTTGTTTGGAAAAATAAAACAATAAGTTTACTTTTTTGAATTTTAAGGAGAGTGAGTGAACTAAAGTAGGTTGCATAGTTAGATTGTTTTGAATTTGATCTGTTGTATTTTTTGGAAGCCACTGACCTTATGATGTTTTAAAAGATTTAGGATTTTTATTAGAATAGAGACTATGCAAAGAAATGTAAGAGTGAAATTGAATGGCCTAGCTAGGACATTATGATAGCTAGGAGCCTATTATACATTGATACTTTAAACAAAGAAAATGAGAAAGCTGTGAATTTGTTTTAAAGCCTTTTATGCTTGGAAGTACTTTTACTTGAATGGTGTAAGATACTAAGATGTAAAACAATGAAACAGTGGTCAAAATCTTCTATCAAGGTGACTAGTAGAACTCCATCTAAAACTGGGCAGCCCAAAGATGACAACTCTAGCACCTATGAGACCATTATATGGGGGAAGGAGAAACAATCTGCTTTCTCTTATGATTTTAGATAGTTAAAGAGAGAATGATAATACTCAAGGTGAAGCATATGAGAACTAGAGTAGTATTATGCATCCACTTGATGTCAGTGAAACATTTGAATATTAACAGCAAAGGACATAGTGTCCACTCCATCCAGGTCTCCAAACCTTTCTAATTACCAATTTATAACAGATTATATTTAATGGTAAACTGCTTTAAGCTACCAGGCTGACTTCAGAAGCTCAATGAGATTAAAAACATGGTGCTATACTGCTATGGATTACTTTATATCTAGATGGAACTTGGAACGGTTGTGTCCAAAACTAGTTTTCATTCCTTTTGGAGTTGAATAGATGTAATATTGCTTAATGCTTAATGGATTGGAAGGAGGTCATTGTCTTGAAGAAGTTGAACACAATATGTTCCTTAGGGATGAAAGTTTTCCATTTAGCTTACGTAGTAACATATACTTGTTTTAAAAAGTTTTCTATTGGGATTTGTAGTAATCTCTCCACTAATTTTTGTATGCATTTAGAAGTTTGCTTGTCATAAACATTGTTTGATATCTTGCTGGAAGCTTTAATTGATACTTGCATCTTGGATCTCATGGCTTCAGTTATTTCCAACTGACCATGCTGCCATGGAATGCCCTACTAAGGTCAGTGGTGTTTGAAGTCACTTTATTATCTCAGAGAGCGTTAACTTACCTTGGATTTATGAAGTTAGACTATTTTGTCATCCCCCCATTTGAATATACTTGAGTGATAATAATTGCTAGATTTTTCTCTAAATGACTTTCTAGTATTTTCATGTTGCCATGGAACTTTAGGGTGCAGTTACTTTCACATTCATTTCTTCTTAACATTTTACACAAATTCTTTTGCACACAAAGGTTTTTATGCTTTACCTATTCAATGTGCAGATTCCTTCATAAATGCATCAATCTTTTTGTTTTGGACTGGTGATTCTTCTGAAGTTCCAGAATCAAATGCAAATGTCGTATTTTTATTGTAGCAAAAAGTTACTGTTTGTTTAAAGACTGGAATCTTGAATATGTATCTTTCTGTTTTCTTCAAACACTTTCGATCTAGCAGTTGTTTTCTAAAACTATGGCAATGACTATGGTCTATGTAGCATTTTGATTTCAGTACGTTTCTGTCTAAAATGATCTGAGAAGCTGGTAGGGTTTCCTTATCAATGTCTCTCCGGAAATTTAGTTTGGTGGTTTTGCAATCGTTTTCAACATGAAGCTATTAATATTTCTTTTTAATTTTTTACGGGGCCTTTCTGTCACAAAAATTATTATAATGTGAATTTGCTTGTGTGAAGTGCTTTGTATTTGATTACTCCTCAGTGTCCTACACCTTCACACATGCACACAAGGATTACTACAAGAGTTTTGAACAGTAAACAGTGAGTGTTATGAGAAAGGTTTATTAAATGTATCTGCATTTTTGCTGATAATATTTTGTGGCTGGATTATGATCTAACTTATTTCACTGGCTATCTTCTAACAGCTGATATTGCAGGTGACTTTGGTGTCTTCTTTTCCTCTTCGTTCTATAAGTTCCACATCATCTAAAATTTTCAATGCTTAATTGTTGAACTTGGTTTAACATTTTTCATCAACAGCTATTTCTATTCAAATAAAAATGTGATGCTTTCTTACAAACAAAATTTTAGAAGTGACTTGAGAAGTTTATGCAAAAAAGACTCTTGCCATCTTCTATTGCTCATTCTACGAGTTCTACATCTTTTTAAATCTTTTTCGGCTTGAGAACAATATCGATGTGATTGTTTAACTTGGTTTCGCCTTTTTCCATCAATAGCTATTAAAATT
>CM008342.1:35177108-35190752 GCA_002525835.2 Ipomoea batatas | reverse complement strand
GTCAGCAGAGATGTGGATAAAAATGACAAAAAAGAACAAACAACTCCATACCGACTTGCGAATTCAGTTCATGTATTATATGTGGTTTTGGTCATTTATTACTAATTGCGTATCGAAAGGAAATGTGTTTTTATTATTTTATGTTGTAATCATTTTTGTCAACTAGACTGTGACTAATATTTGAAGGAAATATGAATTGAAATTTGAAATAAATTAAGGCCATTTCAATCAAGAATAACTCATTTCTATCCATCAAATTATTAATAGTGGGTACAAACAATTCTGTGGGCTTAGAATTGCATATAAGTTTTATTCAGTTACAAGTTGTGTGATAATCTTGTGAGATTTTATTAGGAAGGGGCAAATGTATTTTTAAAATTAAAAATATGAAAGAAAATAAAAGTTAGAGTGATAATTTTGTTGGGCGGAAGCTTAGAGACTTAAGTCCAATATTCTGTCATCGGAACATGTCGCTGGCTGCTACGCAAGTATAAATGATTAGAATTGCGCATTTACTACGTACTAGCTATATCTTTTGACGTAGTACTAAGCGCTTGACCCAAATAAACATTTATAGTTGTACCCTGGTAGTGAAAATAATACTAAATTTATAGGAATAAAAGCAACAATAACTTTTCTATTTTTCAAATTTATAGGCAATATAATAATCATACATTAAAGAAATAAGTACTGTTTGCCAATGGGGACTAGGGTGTGAATGTAATGCCGTGAGCTGAGGGAGTATTTTTCTAGCGTTGAGATCTTACTCGATACAAACGTGATTAGTCCTGTCCGGAAGTGGGTTGGGAATGTAGGTACTGGGACCCACCTCGCTCCATTGCCATTCCTACATAGGGTGTGGATGTAATGTCGTGTCAGTTGAGTGAGTTTTTTTTCTAGCGTTGACTCTTGAGATCTTACTCGCCACAAACGTGATTAGTCTATGCATGCATGCATGCATACATACATACATATCATTAATGAAGAGAAACTCTTCTTTTTGTGTGTGTGTGTAGCTAGGATATTAAAAAATAAAAAGAAAAAGCCTCTAACATTATCTATATCCCAACTAAATATTTTCACCCTCTGACCATTTTAGACGTGGAATAATTTTTTAAAAAAGTTATCAATATCATCTATCATCTATATATATTACTAAATTTTTGTTTGTAATACCAATGTTGCCAACTCCAACCCATAATCCTCAATCTTGACCTCCGCCACCAAAACCTCCTCCGATCCGCCACCGCATGCTCCGGCGAGATGAAGAATCTCCCGAAGAAGAGTTTCAATTACTGCGCTTTGCTCCTCTTCTTCTCCACCCTCCTCTGCATCTCCCTTTGCCTCGCCATGTCTATCCAGATCTCCCTCACCCAACCTCGCTTCTATCTACGACACGCCACACTCCACAATTTCACCCTCACCTCCGGCGCCGGAGAATTTCTCACCACCAATATCACCGTCGCCCTCGCCGCCCAAATCCCGTACAGTCGCCGCGGCATTTACTACGACCGCCTCGACGTCTACGCGGTGTACCAGAACCGGAAAATCACGCTCCCCGCTCCCCTCCCGGCGTCCTATCAAGCCTACAAAGACGTCTCCGTTTGGTCGGCGTTTCTGAGTGGAAACTCCGTCCCGGTGGAGCCCGGCGCCGGAAAAGTGATGCTGAATATCGTAGTTGAGGGTTGGATTAGGAAGCATTTTTGGAATTTGGAGGTGGGTCCGTGCCGTTTGTCTGCGAATTGCCCTGTATTTTTGGATTTTGGGTCGAGAAGTATCGAGTCTTCTCCGGTGGAAAGCTGCCATGTTGAGGTTCATGATTATTAATTTTCTGGTATGGCTATGCTTTCTACAATAATGGAGCTAGCTAGGAAAAGGTCCAAGACTCCAAGCAAGTTTCCTCATTATTTTTAAAATTAAAACTTAAATTGGCTTATGTACCAATTCTGATTTGTTTGACAACTATTAGCTGTTTGATTTAGTTAAACAATCTAAGTGTTTGATTAATTAACTTGTTTGTTAAAACTTATTGCTTCAAAATGCTAAAATTCAAAAATCTGCTCAAAACAACTTTTTTCTATAAGTTTTTTGAGAAATTAAAATCATTTTGCATGTAATCAGCTAGCTATCAACTAACAGCTAATTTATCAAAGATTAATATGCTATCGTTAACTCAATCAACTAACAACTATTTACCAAACACTCTCATTTTTTAATATTGGAATACCATGTCATGTCTCAATTTAGAGGATGGTTAATTCAAGAGTTTTTTTTTTTTTTTTTTTTTGGTTAATTCAAGAGTTAATTAACTATATTTCATGTGCTCCAACGCTTAATTAATTACTACTAATTAAGATGATAAGGCTAGCTTTAACCTTGAAAGAAAATCATTTCAAGGTGACATGGATTTTATTTTTTTTTATTGATGTGGGTTTCAAGCTTGCAATCTCTATTTTACCATACAAATACTCTTTCCGTCTTATTTTGTTTGTCTGATTCAATATAATTAACAAGGTTTAACTGAAGTTATGTTTAATTCAATTTATCATAATATTAAATTTAGTATTAACATATAAAATTTGCCCATCACGTCGGCACCAAATTGGATTGAGTTACAAATGAAAATTTTATAGTATATATGACGGCCTGGTATTACAGTATATTAGTACAAAAATATTCAGCTAACTCAACAATATATGTAAATTATTAATTTATATATTAAATCTCAAAATATTAAAAATAATCCATACCCATCTTGACAAAATTATATACTCATCAGATAAATTATAATTATTATATAATTAAATTATAGAATAATGGCAGCCTTAAAAGCTAGCTAGCTTGCTCTGACCACATATCTGTGAATTCATTTATGATTTATTGATCATATTTTAATAAAAATATATAGTGAGGTCAAAATCCCTTAAACCAGCACGCATGCATGCATGCATATCGCTACATTCAAAGTTGATTCATTAATGAATAGTTATGAACACTGCACGTGAAGACACTAAATGGCTTAGCAGCATTATATGCTGAATGCTGACAATATATATATAGAGAGAGATAGATAATAGATCAGTGGGATTATATATCTCAGGTGAAATATGAGGCACGCAGCCGTTTATCCAATGGTCATCAACGAATCTCAGCAGCTGATTGTGAATTTGAAGGGACAGTTGATTTAAAGGTATTTGGCACATACACTGAGGGGTAAAAAAAAGTAAAAAAAATAAAAAAAATCAAAGCAAAACTAAGCAATATTCTTCTCCATTACATCGTCTTCTCCCACTCAGTCTCCATTGTTGCATGTTGTGTGTGTCTTCTAACCATTTGCGGTCACTCGTAGGCACGAAGAAGGTAAATACGTCAGACGAAGTGATCTCTTCCATTGCTGGTTGTTGTCTTTGAATCTTCGATCTCCATCTCCGATCACTCACAAGCGAGAACAACGTTAATACCTTCGGCGCGAAGTAGTACAGAGGATTAATGGCTTCCGAACAAAAATGTACCCCAACAGCGGTTGACTCTTTCATGATGCAAAATTTTCTGGTTTAATGTTAGACAATCAAGATTCAAAGTAATGCATCTTAAAGAGAAAAGTCGTGCACCTTAAGTTTAAAGTTATGCACCTTCTGCTAGGAAATAGTAATTCTTAACTTTTTAATGTAAAGCAATCAAGATTCAAAGTAATGCACCTTAAACTTTAAATTCATGCATCTTAAAGATTAAAGTTGTGCACCTTAAGGTATATATAAAGTTATCCACCTACGGCTTCGAAGTAGTAATTCTCAACTTTTTAATGTAAGGCAATAAAGATTTAAAGTAATGCACCTTAAGCTTTAAATCCATGCACATTAAAGAGTAAAGTTGTGCACCTTAAGGTATAAAGTTATGCACCTACGACTTCGAAGTGGTAATTCTCAACTTTTTAAGGTAAGGCAATCAAGATTTAAAGTAATATAATGCACTTTAAGCTTTAAATCTATGCACCTTAAAGAGTAAAGTTGTGCAGCTCAAGGTTTAATTTAAAGTTATGCATGCACCTTCGGCTTGGTAGTAGTAATTCTTAACTTTTTAATGTAAAGCAATCAAGATTATATTCAAAGTAAATCTTAAGCTTTAAATCCATGCACCTTATTAAGACTTAAAGTCATACATCCTAAGCTTCAAAGTTATGCACCATACGCTGAAAATTTATGCACCTTACTTTAGGTTTTAAAGATATGCAAAGATACGCACATAATACGGAAAAGACAAAAAAAAAAAAAAACCCTAATTAGAATTTAGATTAAAAAACGTGTGTATCTGTGACCAGTTGAGTTGCCCATGCGGGCTAGCACTACTCATCCTAACATGGAGATAGGAATATATCTCTATGAAAGAATTATTTTTTTCACGGCTCCTACTTTAGACCAGTGAAGAAAGTAATTAACAAGTCGATCACCGCTAAACGCTTATATTCAAACCCTGTAATATGTGGTTGCTAGCAAAATAAATATTCTCAAATTATTTTAAATTAATTGACCAATTGAACCACAATTATAGCACTTAACTTGCACTTTGATTTTATTGGTGTGATATGGTCTATATTTATGTTGACTTTGGTTTTTCTTTTTTCCCTATAAACCAAAAAATAAAAACAAAAACTACTAATTGTGGAGTATTTTCTATTTTGGTTATCTTTTTTCAACTAAACTAACCAATGTTTGGGTAAATGCACTAGACTAAATTTAGTAAATCTATAATAGCGTGTTTGGTTCGTGGAATAGGTCGGGAATGGAATACCATTTCCGGGAATAGACCTATTCCACTGGTTGGTTCGTCATTCTATTTTCCTTTGTAAGGGGAATAGTCATTCCTAGGGGACCCCTAGTATTAGCTATTCCCAAGTATTTGGGAATAACTTTTATACTGTAATACCGAGAATGCCCTTTTATATTGTATTATAATTCTTAACAATAATAATAATAATAATAATAATAATAATAATAATAATAATAATAATAATAATTTCTCAACCTCTGTGTGTGTGTCTCTCTCTCGCTATCTGTATGTATATATATATATATATATATATATATATATATATATATATATATATATATATATTTGTGTGTGTTAACCAGAGAGAACTGTCAGTGAAAATATATAACTGTATGGAAAATTGAATATAGAAAAACTTAAACTATTTATATAGAAAAATGAAGGATGTTAACCACATATTCAAACTCAAAAATCTTAGGCCAGGAGTGAATCTCTCAACCTCCATGTATCTCTCTAACAAATATATTATTATTATTATTATTATTATTATTATTATTATTATTAGTATATTATTATTATTATTATTATATATTATATTAAAGAATTATTAATTAAAGGCAACTTAGATATAAATAAACATGTTTTCAAAAAAAAGATATAAATAAACATATGTGTGTCCTGCATAATAATAATAATAATAATAATAATAATAATAATAATAATAATAATAATAATAAATGTAATAATGATGATTATTCAAAATAATAATAATAATGATTATTGCTGTTGTTGTTGTTGTTATTATTATTATTATTATTATTATTATTATTATTATTATTATTATTATTATTATTATTATTTTGTATAAGGGTATTTATGTCTTTAAAACCTATTTCATTTCTATTACTTTAACCAACCAAACATCGGAATACAATTCCTAAAGTCTATCCCTTCAGCGAACCAAACAACAGAATACAATTCCTGTCCTATTCCTTACCTATTTCATTCCCTGTGAAATAGTATTTCTATTCCTTCCAAATTCATTCCGTGAACCAAACGTGCTGTAAGCATTTAAACTTTTTTTCGATGATAACTATGATCACAAGTGCAATTAATATATATAATTATACTTGATATTTGAAGTAATTATGAGCTCTACTATGATTTAATAGGGTTTGGCACTCGTGTAAATTATATTAAACTTGAATTGGGCATGTTAACATTTGAATTAACTAGTTGTTTAGACTTTTTTCACAAACATACGACTAAACTTGAATATTTTTTTTTTGAACATTCCATGGAAATTAAATTTGTAATCACAATTATTTTACAAGTCCTTTGCCAAAAATTTTATGGACAACTAACCATATGATAATAGCCTTCAGTTTGAGCTTCATCTATTAACATCAAATTTACCTTTTGATGTAATGATAAGCATTTAATCTTAACTGTTTGAGAAAATATTATATTTTCTTTTTAAAAAAAGTTGAAACTAGAAGTCGAATTTTCTTCAAGTTGGGGAGAATGAAGAGGGACAAAACATTCTTGAAGGATTCAATTATGTATTTGTGTGTCTTATATCCAATTAAATTCTCGTTAAAAACAAATAATGATGGATTTTCATATGTAAGATGATGATAATATAATCAACGTACATAGATATTCGAAAATATATGGTGATGCAGAAAACAGTTATAAATCATCAAAGAGGCCGGCCCGCTTCATTCGGCCCGTCCCACCGCAGACTTAATTTTTGGCGGATTTTTGTGGGCCAACCTGTGAGCTAGGGTTCATGCAACCCTAGCCCGCCTCACGCGAGTTCGTGGGCCCCACAGGTTTTTAAAAAAAAAATATTAATGAAATTGTAATTAAAGGGTCTGGCTTGCGGGCTAGACCCGTTAAGACTGCTCTTTCACATGTCACTTTTTTTTTGTAGGCCTAACCTATCCACCGCGGGGCGGGGGCGGGCCAGCCCGCATACTTCAACCCACTTTGACAATACACATATCCACTAGTAAAGAAAAATGAATTTGAAATTAATAATGTTAGCAAAAAATGAATACAGTTCCTAAAAAATTGAACAAATCATCCACCCTTTAAAAAAAAATAATATATCTACATTTCATAAATAAATATTCAATACAAATGTCAACAAGTTCTTATTCAAGTGCAAAGTTCTAGCTCTTTCAAACTACTGTTATCATCACTAGAGTAAAGACTTGTTAACATTTGATCGAATTGAATATTCATTTTAAATGTCTAACTGACTCGTACTATTGATGCACATAAACGTTGAACAAAATTTAAAGAAATTACGTTCTTGTATTCTATTTCTCGATCTCTGCGTGCATATATGCTACCTAGGATTGATCAATTTGACAAAATTTATATGTGATGCTTCCAAATTTAATGATATGATTTCAACACAAGGGCATAAAATGAAACAGAAACACTAAAATTATTGTTGAAATCCTCCAACGAGGAGTAAGCTAAGAGTCACATTTTGAACCACAAAGCGTCCGCTGGTCTTGTTAGTGCTGGGGTTTGTTTCGTGATCATTTTAAGAATTGGATCATGAAATTTACCGTGAAAGTAGGGAATACAGATAATTTTTCTACCAAACTGTGGGGCTTTGCAGAGAAAGGGTCTTTATTTCATAAACTTTGCAGTTATTGTTGAGGTGATGAATGAGAGCTCTCATCAGGGGGAACTATTTTTCCTCCCTAATCATGGACTGCAAATTTCTTGTTAAAAGTTCGATTGTGTGGTGTTCACTTACGTGTTGAAGCAAGCGAACAAATGCGCAAATTATTTTGACCAATCTTGGACAAACAATCACTTTCTGGATTAAGATTTTAAAAGATCCACCTGACGGAATGTCGGGATGAATGAAGTTCTTCATGCTCATGTAAGAGGAGCAAGATTTAAAAGGATTAGATAGTCGCCGCCAAGACGGTGTGTTTCCCACCCAAAAAAAAAAAAAACAAAGAAACTAACTACGCAACCATTTCTGTGATTGTGAGCTCCAACATCCTGCCTACATATTGATAACAGTTGGTTGCACGTCCTTTTGTCTTCTTTTGTCATTTTTTTTAAAAAAAAAATGTACTTTATGTTAGTAGTTCACTTTACACGGTAAACCATAATTATATTAATGATTAATCTCTGCTATCATCTTCAATTTTGCCTGCATAATCTCCCACTGCACAAAAACTCCCTTCCGCGGCATATTATTTGAGTATTGTTTTTATTTGAATGCCATGATCTACTATCACAAGTCATAACACTCCTAGCTGCTAGCTAGCTATATATATAAAGCTTGGAAAGATAAGTTTTTTTTTTTTTTTTAAAGAATTAAATACGGAGTAACATTTTTTTATGAGCTCTAGTATGAACTAAGAGGGCTTAGCACTCGTGTAAAATTGAATTGGGCTTGTTAACATTTGAATTAACTAGTTGTTTAGATATTTTTCACAAGCACACAATTAAACTAGCTTGAATGATTTTTCTTAACATTTCAAGGGAATTAAATTTGTAATCACAACTTCACAAGACCTTTGCCAAAACCATATGATAATATATAACCTTTAATTCGAGCTTCATCTATATAATGATAAACATTTAATCTTAACCTTTTCAAGAAATATTTGATTCTTTCTAAAAAAATAAATAAAAACCCCTAAAAGTTCAAACTCAAAGTCCAATTTTCTTCAAGTTGGGGAGAATGAAGAGGGACAAAACATTCTTGAAGGGTTCAATTATGTGTCAAATATGTAAAATTATAATATATATTATATTAGGGCCTTAAATTAAGTGGTGCAAGTTGATTAGACTTATTAAGTAGTTTGGTTAGACTAAATAACTGGAAGTTATTAATCAACCAAACTCTTTGCCTAATATAAAGCCTATATTCTTTGCCTAATATAAAGTCTATATTCTTTGCATAATATATAGTCTATATTGATGAGATATAGGATATACATTATATAGCCTCATGCTACTCAGAAAATAGGTTCTGAGTCAATATATATGAGCTAACATATTTGTCATGTTTGCCCGTCAAGAGGCAACACAACACAGACGTACTTAATTTATTCAGTATCATTAGACTAATATATATCTAACAATTTTTCAAAAAAGAAGAAGAAGAAGATATATCTATCTAACAATATATCCAATTAAATTTTTAAAAACAAATAATAATGGATTTTCAGATGTAAGATGATGTTAATATAATCAACGTACATAGACATACGAAAATATATAATGATAATTCACATAATCAAATTGAAATATCTATAAAATCATCAAAGCTACACATGCACTAGCTAGTAAAGAAAAACGAAATTGAAATTAATGTTTGAAAAAATCAATACAGGTTCTAAAAAAATTGAACAAATCATCCACCATTTGGAAATGTATTCTAAATAATATGTCTACATTTTATAAATAAATATTCAATACAAATGTCAAAAATTCAAGTTCTTATTCTAGGGCCAAGCTCTAGCTCTTTCACACTATAGTTTGAAAGAGCTAGAGCTTGGCCCTAGAATAAACTCAAATTCGACTTGTCAATATTTGAATTAAATATTCATTTATAAATGTCTAATAGGTTGATCTAATGATCTAACATTATGTTGCACAGATCGAAATAACGCTCAATTGATCGAATTTAAAGAAATTACTTGTATTCTATTTCACCATTTCCTCGAGCTACTTAGTACTAACCAATTGGCAAAAATTAAAGATTTACCACATAATATGTGATAATGGTTCCACATTAAATGATGATTTCAAGAAAAGATCATAAAATGAAACATAAACACTAATTTAACATTGTTGAAATCCTTCAAAGAGCTAGCAAGGGAGCAAGCTAAGAGTCACATTTTGAATCACAAAGAAACTAAGTAATTAAGCACGCAATAGTCAACAGTACAGTACAGTACAGCCACAGTGAAGGCCATATCCAACAATCTATGCTAAATAGCAGCTAAGATATAACATATAGAGATATATATATATTCTATTAGAGAGCTAGGAAATTAGAATATATATACCTTAAATTTGTCTCCTTACTGATAAAAGAAGCATATATCCTCACTACTTCAAGAATGGGCAGCTAGCTAGCTACCTAGCTAGATGCAGCAGAGAATTGAAATGGTTTGATTCACTCATCATCAGCTGGAATCTCATTGAGATCGAAATCCAGGCGTTTCGGTTCATCAACATCATCGTCGTCGTCATTAGGGGGAGTTGATGATCTTTCTGGGGAATTTGGAGGAACAGGCTGAAGGAGGGTAGATTGAGGTACCGAGTGACACTTCTTGTGGCCTCCCAATGCCTTCCCGGTCGCGTCATCGTCAGGGGGAGTTGATGATCTTTCTGGGGAATTAGGACGAGCAGGCTGCAGGAGGGTGGATTGAGATACCGAGTGACACTCCTTGTGGCCTCCCAATGCCTTCTCGGTCGCGTCATCGTCAGGGGGAGTTGATGACCTTTCTGGGGAACTCGGAGGAGGAGTAGGCTGCAGGAGGGTAGATTGAGATACCAAGTGACACTTCTTGTGGCCTCCCAATGCCTTCCCGGTCGCGTCATCATCAGGGGGAGTTGATGATCTTTCTGGGGAACTCGGAGGAGCAGCAGGCTGCAGGAGGGCAGATTGAGATACCGAGTGACACTTCTTGTGGCCTCCCAACGCCTTTCCGGTCGCGAAAACCTTGTTGCAGACACCGCACTGGTACTTAGAGGTAGCATTTGGGACATCATTGATGTTTTCATTGGTGTTTGCCACAGTTTGTCGGTTTTGGACCGGGCTAGGGACAGGAATAGTAGCGGGAGCAGAAGCAGTGTTGGTCTGCTCGTCGTCAATGGTGTTTTGGACACTGAGCCTGAACTTGTTGTGGCTTGACCTGTGGCCTCCCAAGGCTTGGTGGCTGGAGAAACACTTGTTGCAAGTGGTGCATTTGAACAACTCTTTAGTTGATTCCATTTCTTGAGTTTCCATCATCGGCCTCATCGTATTCTCCACAATAATTCTTCTTTTCTTGTTGTTATCATTGGATAACGCTGCAGCTGAAGCGTTTCCGTTAGGGTTAGGGCAATCAATGTTCTTGGGATTGGGATTAATCCATTTCGTGATCCCATGATCCTCATCGTCTTCTTCTAAGTCTTCTGAGTGGTTGTCCAGCCCGTCCTCTTCATCTATTAATTTTTCCTTGCCCTTACCTATCATATGATTATTTTTGTTAATTTCAGGGTTAGGGTTTTGGGCGTTGCCCAAACATACCAGATGGTGAACGGCTTCCTGGAGCTCCTCGTCGTCGGAGATGGAGGTGGAGGAGCTTCTTTGCTTGATCGGAGAGCGGCCTCTTTTGGCCTTTGACCCCCAGCTGGATAGATATTCTTGCAAATCAACTCTCTCCGGGGAGATCTTTCCATCTTTGTCCTCTCCATCTTTGTCCTCGTCTCCGTCTTCATCTTTGTCTTCAGACTTGATTTCCGGGATAGGAGGGGGTTCCATCCCTCTCCAGTACCTATCCGGGTGGCACCTCATGTGCCCGAACAAGGATTTTCTAGAGGGGAATTTTTTGAAGCAATGAGGGCACCTGATCTCGCCGTCTTTGCCCCGGTAGTACTCTCTCCGGCCCTCTTCCTCGTCCTCCTCCTCGCCGCCCCCGTCCTCGTCGGAACCCTTGCTGGAACCGCCGGCGCCGCCGCGGACCACCTGTTTTTTCTTCTTGTACGAGTAATCTCGGTTGGCCTGAACGTGGGCGCTGCTCATGTGACCTCCCAACGCCTTCCCGGAGCTGAACCTCTTGTTACACTCCAAACAAACGTGATCTTTCTTTTCCGGCGACTCCTCTTCTCCGGCAGCTGGTGGGCTTTTTCCGATCCTCAGCTTCACCTTCAGATTCCCATCACCGGCCGCCGCCTGCGGCGGCGGCTGCGGAAAATCCTTCTTTCTAGAAAACCCATCGTCCTCTTCCTCACGATCTCTCTTTTTGGGGTTTTGTTGGTGATTTTCCATTGAAAAACAAAGAAAAAAAAGTGAAAAAAAGCAGGCAGCTAAGAGGGAGAAGAAGAAAAGGTGGGTTTGGGGAATAAAAGGAGATAGAGATATACAAACCCTAGAGTAGATGATAGAGAGAAGAGAGAAGACAGAGGGGCATATGATGATATGGGAGAGTTTTGGTAAGTAAAGGAGAAGATCGAATTAATAGGGGGAGAAAAAGAAGGGATTATATTGTTGGAAGAGAGAGTGGGTTTTCTTTGCTTTACTTGCCTACAGATGGTAACTGAGAGGGCTAAAAAAAAATCATAAAAAAAATAAAATGATTGGGATTTGAATTTGGAGTCACTCCGGTCTCCACTACTCTTATCTCATCTTTTTTTTCACTCACCATGGAATTCAAGATTGTAGCGAGCTAGCTAGGGTAGGCTGTTTGTTTGAAGAAGAATAGGAATCCTTCCAAGATTCCAGCTCGAAAAATCAGCAGTCTTTCCAAGTATAAACACTCCTCCACCCATCAGATGTTGACATATGTCTGTACTGTTTCTTCATTCTTGCTTGTTTAATTATTATTATTATATATATATATATATATATATATATATATATATATATATATATATATAATAAAAGAGCAATAAGCTAGCACCCTAATTATACACTCTTTTTTTTTAAACAATGAAAAAAATTCACATTAGAACCTCACTCAAAGAAAAAAAAAAAAAACACCCTTTTGTAGTTACGTTCAAGTAATCGATTAATTATTTGCTGATTTAGCACGTCGGCATGGCTTTTTCGTGTATTTATAGGATGATATATTAATTTAGTGCATCAAGCTAAGGCTCAAAATGTTAATTATGACCTGTTATAGCATGTCAATAATGTACTGGCGAAACTCCGACGATATTCCTGCAAAAGCATAACACTCGAAAAGGCAACAAAACTGATCGTCATTTCTGTTGACCGGAGAAAGAAACCAAACTGGTCGCCTTCTTCGTAGTTGGAGATGGAAACCAAACTGGTCTCCATCTCCAGTCGACTGGAGATAGATGGCAACCAGTTGGTCGTCATCTCTGTCGACTAGAGATGGTGACCAGTTCTCCATCTCCAGTCGACTGGAGATAGATGGCAACCAGTTGGTTGCCATCTCCGTCAACTAGAGATGGTGACCAGTTCTCCATCTCCAGTCGATTGGAGATAGATGGTGACCAACTAGGATAATCGCCTTGATCTTCGATGGATAAGGCGACGAGTTTGGTCGCCTTATCCAGCGACCTGCTGGTCACGCGCGCCTTTTGCCGAATATTGTTGGAGCTTCGTCGGTGTGTTATTAACCTGCTATCAGTATTAGGGTTTTGGGCCTTGATGCACTAAATTAATACTTCGTATGTTAATGTGTCTAATTGCAACTTTCAAAAGTTTGAGGGCCTAAGTGACTTCTTACATAAAGTTGAAGGGTGTATTTGACAACTTTCCCTATATTATATCATATTTCTATTTCTATTCATATAATAATATTAAAAAAAAAACTTCTTCTAAATATGGTTGATAACCGCCACCTTGTCGTTATTGCCAATCGTCAACCACCTCGCACTCTTTCCTACAATGCAAGGTTGCCTTCTTCCACCGCTGCCTTCTTCGATCAAGAAGAAGGTGGCAAAACTTCTTCCAAATCTAGAAGAAGATGGCACACCTTCCAGATCAAATTAAAGAAAGCATCACCTCCTTCTTCCATTTCGAAGACAACGTCATGCCTTTTTCCTCGATATGGAAGAAGGTGGCAATGCTTTCATCAATTTGGAAGCGCTTTCTTCCAAAAGAAGAAGGAGAACGAGGCAGTGATGGGCAGACAATGATAGCGGTAGTAG
>CM008342.1:35154553-35167050 GCA_002525835.2 Ipomoea batatas | reverse complement strand
ACATAATAGGTACTATTGAGATTTTAAAAAAATACACTAAAAAACAAAAGCAAAATAAAATAAACCTACAAGGAATAATAATAATAATAATAATAATAATAATAATAATAATTACAGAATATTTTACACAAAATGCAGTCACAAGGTACTTTGTAGTTTGACTCCCAAATTGTGCACACCATTTATATTTTACATGGTCTATTATAGCAGAGGGAGTATGTAATTACACATGTGCATTTTGTATGCCTTGCACAAGTACAGAAAAACTTTAATGTGAATTCTAATACTCCACATAAAATAATAATTTTAGCATTTGTCGGTACCAGAAAGCTAAAGTAATAAGCATTCAAACAAAGAGTATAACTGTTTTTTCAAAAGACTTCTAAAGAATTACACTGTCGAGTAATAATTAGTTTTGACTATCAAATAGTGCACCATATTTATAGTTTAGAACACAGGTTGTATATTGTCATGTGCATATTGAATGCCTTGCAAGTACAGAAAACTTTCAAGTGAAATTCCAAACTATAAAAAAAATTCTGGAATTTGCAGCACCAGAGCATCAAAGCAAGCATAAAATAAAATAAAATATGATTGTTGGCTTTGTTTCCCAAGTTTATTTCAGAGCATGTATGACACAGATACAGAAACCGGTAACATATACTATTGCAAATAAGGAGGTGCTAGATTGGAGAGGAAAAACACTCCCACAAGGTCACAAGGACCAGGCCACCCTAAGATAGTTTATTCAACAAGCTATTACACCAAAGATATACGTATAATGATAACAATAATTTGTTCTTATGGCACATCAGAGGGGATAGGTAGATGGAATTTGGTAAGAAGATTAGATTACCACCAGGCAAAAGCCCAAACACCACACATATGTTATAGTGTTTATATATTTATATAATTATATAATACCAACAACAACAACAACAACAACAACAACAATAATAATAATAACAACAGTATTTCACCTGAAATAATACTCAATTTGCTTTATTATGCTAGCTCTTAAAGTTAATATTGGAGAGGGTGGCATAGGAGCTCCAGCCATTGGAGGTGGGATAAAGTGAGGTTGGTAAGGCACTCTGACACCAATCGGGGGTGCAGGATGGAGGAAATATATAGCTCCTGCTGGAGGTCCTGTGTGAAATATGAAATATATTATGCATTTTTACAACATGAAAGATCAGAATTATTAGAGCAATAAAATAGATGAAATTGCCATTAGTATTAAGAGGCACCCGATACTTCTAAGTGCAATGAGAATATCACTAGTGTTTTATAGTGATCTTCTAAGGTGGTGCAAAAGAAACAATCACATAGAAGCAAGATTCTATTTATAGCTAATATAGCATAAAAGTGCCCACTTCTGAATGGCACCCAACAGTAAGAAATTACCATGAAAGTTTACTCCATCAACAAAAGCTGGAGCTGGACCGTAAAATGGAGGTCTTATGAAAGGCCTTTGGCCCATGTTTGGTTGTAGCTGAATGTTGTCTTTAGAGCCAATTGGGCGCGGATGCTCATTTGGCCTTCCAATAAAAGATTTGGAATCATAGGGAATCTGATCCCCTTGTGGTGGCTCAAGGTTACCATTTCCTGGTGGAACAAAGGCTTGAGTTGCAGTATTGGAACCAGACTTAACCATGTGACTTTCAGTACCGGGAAATGGGCCTCGGGGAGGCTGGTAAGCGTATCCAGGCACATGAAACTGTGGAACAGGTATCATGGCAGGGTAAACAGGAGGCATTGCTGGTGGATGATAAGCCATGGGCACTGGAAACGACGGGGGTACACCATTTGGCCTGTGCCTTGGACCTGCTTTTGGTTGGCGTGCAGGCAGGGGCCTATGTGAAGGTTTAGCATTGGCATGTCCCTGAAACTTCCGCTGCTCTCCGGAGCCCTTAAAATACAACAAATCACAAAGAAAGAAGATTCAATAAATTGAAACACTTATCTCTGATCTCTCTATAGAACAAAGTGTACAGTTAAAATTGAACTAGCCGTACATAACGATCACAAAAGCAAATGGGAGCAAGCCACGCGTAAAGATCGCAAAAGTACAGAGGGCGTTATTCACAACGAAGTGTACAGGATCATTACGGAAAGGAGGAATAAACAAGACAGAAATGAAAACTGACCGAAACCGGAGGTGGAGGAGTGGGAGTAGCGTCGGCTGCCTTGGCTTGCGGCGACGGCGGAGGCGGCGACTTGGATGAACCTGAACCAGAGCTGTTAGTCTTGAGCCGCTGCTGAGCATCGGAAAGCGCAGGCCATGAATCAGAATCCGATGCCGCTACCGGCGACGAAATCTCGCCCGTCGCCTGCGGCGGCGTCTTCCAGTGCGACTTGGGGGGCCCACTCAGCCCCTGATGATCATCTCCGGCTCCCTCATTCTCCGCCATTCTCAATAACCTCTAATTTAACAACCTACTACACACGTATCGCCTATCTCTATATGCAATAACCGAAAACGATTCAATCTCCTCTCAATGCCAAACACAATGAGCCTGAAAAAATCGTCGCCTCAGGCAAAACAACGACGCTCCAAATGCAATAACTAAACGAAACGAAAACGGCGACAACGGACCTCCCGGCGAGCGGCGGTTGGCGGCGGCGGGACGGAGTATAGGAGAGTGAAGTGTGTTGCAGTATGAGAGAGAGAGAGAGCTGAGAGGTGTGTGTGTCTAGGGTTGTACTGTGTAGGTTTTTTCAGACAAGTGCTGTGAATGTTGACAAAGCGTGACGGACTGACGGTTTTGAGTAGGACTGGGATTAATTATTATTATGTGACATTATTATATATTTACATTCTATTCTAAATAAGAAACTTTTATTAATTCTTTTATTAATTATTCCGATAAATATGTAAAATTTTAAAAAAAAATCAATGATTATCCAAAAAGATGAGATTCTAAAGAAGATTTATCCCTATTTTAGAATTATGAAAATAATATTCTTCGTATATGTAACTAGCTTTTCTAAGTTTATGTTGTGATAAAATATTTTAAATTTTTAAATTGAAAAGTAAGATACCACATGCACATAATGGTTATCCAAGATAAATATTTTGTAATTTTTTATAATAAAATATGAGTTTAAATATTTTTTTCATGAGTTTATGAGAAATATAATTTGATAACATAAAATATTAAGGAGTAAAAGATAACGTCGATTAAAAGTTATCGATTCAACCTCGTCATTGCAGGATTCGAATTTGTATTCCTTCTTTTTTGGTGAAATTAATGATTATTTCGGTGACCACATGATCAACCTGAGGGTTCAAACATCATTTCCGAATGGCTAACAATACTAGCTTTGAGGGCGAGCAAATTGAGCGATTACCCATAGGCCAATGTTATAAGGGGAACATATACTATATTTGGTCATATAGTAGCCGCTTGGTAAATACCTAGTATTAATTTAAAAAAGTCCAAATTCAATAATATTTCTACATTTTCCAATCCAATTATCCATTTGTCATCACCTTCTTCAAAGATGATGAAGCATTATGATCCTTTCGTGCAAAAGGCAAAATTCGTCGCCCAAGTCCTCCCCCCCCCCTCACAACTCGGCTATACAAGAATAAAATAAACTAAAGACAATCAGATTTTAAGTTACGAGAAAATACTATACACCTCTTACACGCGAGAAAAAATCTATAAATTATTCAATTCAATACTAGGATAATCAATCTCATTATCCATTGTGAGCGTATTATATATCTAGTTAAAACTCTGACATAGGAGAATGTATATTCACTTTGACTTAATCTAAATCAGAAGTATACCACACTCAAAACTATGCATGAAAATGATCTAGGTGACCTACAAGAGTGTAAAACGCATACACATTGCGGCTATCAAGATTTGATCTTGCATCATTGAATGCAATTTGTTGTCTCGTAACTAATTTAACTACCCGTGATAACACATAATAATCGTTGGTCATCTCATGATTTTTTTTATATGTTCAAACGACCATTTCTCTATCCAAATCAAGAAATTAAAGAGAAAAGAATTCAGAGATTAATGAATCATATTTTTGTGTTTAAATTTTCGAGAAAAGTATATTCATATAACCATAATTAACAAAGAGATTAACACTTTCAAAAAAAAAAAAACAAAGAGATTAATGGTCGGATCGTCAAATGTTATACAACATCTTTATTGAACCTAAAATTAAAGTTGCAGACTAAATGTCAAAATGCTAATAATGAAGTCTACCTAACTCTGAGCATTAATATCCCATACCGAACAAAACTTGGATTCAGCAGACACTTCACTATTCAAAATACTTCATAAAATGAAGCATATTTTTTTGTAATACCACCATCCTATTCATGTGTAGCTTGATGATAAATTACAAAAGCTGTTATTTCATGGTAGTAAATAAGCAAAGAGGGATACCCATTAGAGGTGCCTTCAAATAAGCTAAGGAATTAGTTATTGTGTCTGACAGTGAAAATTCGATAAGCTAAGCATCCTAGCGATTTGCGTCATAACAGTAGTAAATAAGCAAAGAGGGATACCCATTAGAGGTGACTTCAGTTCAGCTAAGGAATTAGTTATTGTGTCCGATAGTGAAAATTCGATATGCTAACTCGCTAAGCATCCTGGCGATTTGCGTCTTCAGGTTCGGGTTCTACCACCCAATTTCGGACACGTTTCTGAGCATCTGCAACCTGCATTAGATGTGAATATAATGAGGGATGATGCCTGGGAGTTTCATTGTTCAAATGAAGGGGAAGAAGCCATGCCCATTACCTGTTTATCCCAGTCGGTTTTGAAGGTGATTACAAGCAATACAATGGTCTGTACAAACGTACCAAACAACATTCCTACCCACACACCCTGCACCACAATTCATCAATTAAGAACTGTTTCATGAATCAATTTAGTTGGTGTGAGTGACCGCGCACTTTTGTCTTTTAAAAGAGGTTGGGAGTTCGAACTCTCTCTTGTATGGAAAAACCAATATGACCAGCACTTTGCCCCATAATTGGGCCGGGCGGTGCGAACGGGAATTAGTCTAAGTATGATACGGACTTAGAGGTGTCTCCTACAGTTAGGGTCTGCTCAGGACATCTCGTGGTCTAGCCCCAAAAAAATTAAGAACTGCTTCATGCTAAGATTTTTTTTTTGTTTTTCAATGACGAGGGAGAGTGGGAAACCCACAGCACTAACCGATGGTGTACATTGGATAAACCCCGTCTTGTAACTCTAGCCGGCAAAAGGTAACAAGATAAACTAACCTAAGTTTCTTGTAGCTGACTAGTGACCGGCTCAAACTAAGAAGGCAAGTAGGCAACTCCCGGTACTGAGGTTTTGATACTATAATGGTATGATTGGTTTCCTCTATGCAAAACATAACATAGATTAGATAACAAAAGTATCTACTCACCTTAACTTGGAGTTTAAAGACATAACCAAGAACCACACCCACCGGGATTCCTATCAAGTAATAGCATCCCAGGTTAACATATGCCACTGTACTCTGCCAACCCGCCCCAACAGCAACACCTATAGCAACCAAAACCCAACCAAAAATCAATATCTTTTTTTTTTTAATACAAGTGACCTCATGACCTCCCATATAGAAGAGTCAGTATCTGTCATCTGAGCACATAGTGTTTGACAACCAAAAATCAGTACTCAGTATGACTCAATATGGTTTAGGAGCTAAGGGTGCAGGCAGGCTTACCAGAAAGAACTGGTTGAACACTGTTAAGAAGTATAGAAAATGCTAATAGAGGCGACATTTGATCAACCGCCTGGACCACGTCATAACTAGTGGTGAACAGGTAAGCCAGGTTCCCACGCAGAAACAGGAAAAACAGGAATAGCACAACTCCGATGGAGAAGGATGTCAGCACGACCACGTTGATGGAGAACTTGGCCGCCTTTGCACTTCCCCTTCCCAGCTCATTTGCTACCCGCACACTGGAAACCGAGAAAAAAAACATAACAAAATCAGAGCGTGGAAGCAAGACAGTACAAGCAAATCAAAAGAAATTGTGTGTTGTGACACTATGCATTACCATGCTGCTGCCATGAAACCGAGAGATATCATCATTTCCCAGCCACTGATGTTGAGGCTACAAGAAATTAAAGCAACTTGTTCAGTGGAGAACTACAGATCCTAAACAAAACAGCAGGAAATTGGCCCGGGGCAATGGACTAACCATATAGAAAGAGCATCGATTTGAACCTTAGCATTTTCTAAGTTTCCTGTAAGAAGAATCAGTATCGAATTGTACCAGAGCTCAAGACTGCCACAAAAAATCGAAGAATATATAAACCAGAGTTTAACAGTGTTATGAAAGTAAAGGGAGGATTTCTGAATAGGAAATAGGTTTTCATATGCCTACCTAAATCCCTAAGACTGCCTAATCTATAGAGATTCCATATACCAAATATATATTCCATAACAAACAGGAAGCTTCAGTTTACTGATTTCAAGCACGCCAATGGAATATCTGATTTCATGACTATAAAGATCAGTTAAAATATACTACGTAACAATTTTTATATATAGCCTCACCAGACCATGGCACCAGCTGAAAAGGAAAGTTTGATTACTGGCACGAGATCCTTGAAGGCCAAGAACGAAAAACCGGTCCATGTTTCTTTGCATCCTCCGCACATAACAAATAAAAGCTGACCGCAATTAGGAATCCAGAATGCCAATATAGTAGACATCATGGCACCCGCAAGTCCAAACTCCAACTTCACCGTCAAGAGCCAGGACAGGAAAATATGAATCGCCAGTGTAGCTGCTGCCAAATACGCAATAATAACGTTCTTGCTCTGTGCTTGCAGGAACATTTGGCAGGTATACGATGGAATGAAGGCATATGCCACCGGTATCAACCATTTAGAAATGATCCCTGTCACCCGAGCAATTTCTTCCTCCTGGCCTAGTGCTTTAAATATTGGAGTCGTAAAGAAATATAAAGGTAACAGTGAAGTCGTGGTTGCACTCATGACAATCCATGCTCTCTGAAGATATATTCCCATCATGCTATACTGTTTTGCACCAAAAGCTTGCCCCAATAGAGTTTCCAATCCACTCGCCATGCCCAACTGCACATACAATTGAACTTAAATTGTTTAACATTTTTCTTAACTTATACGGAGTAAAAACTTTAACGGACTGTCAAACACAATTAACTAACTTACCAGTGCTCCATTGCAAAACCTTAACAGCACGGTTTGTACTAAAGCATATGCAGCAAGATCTATAGGGTCAATGTGGCCAATGAATGCCATGCTGATGACACTAATCCCAAATGTCGAGAATCTATTAAATATTGCAGGAAGAGCCACAACCGACATTTTCTTCATCTCACACCATACCTTCTCCCCTATCTTCACTTCCTCTACTGAGTTCCCCTCGTTTTCCAATAGCTTCTCACTGATATCAGACGCCATTTCAGCAAATAAAAGAGCCCGTGGGTTCCTTGATCAATCAACGAAGAACCACCTATGCAAACTAAAGTGCTGCAGGTTAAGATACTCTGGCAGTGAAATATGAGCATAGCCATTTAACCTTAATAATGGAAATGGAATGCAAGAACTCAACCAAGAAAATTCAAGAAACACACAAGGATAATGAACCTTGACTTGTAATAAACACAGCGTACTTAACTTGCAATCCTTTGATAATACTGTAAGAAAAAAGCCTAAGGAATACCATGTATTTCAAATTAGTTCAATCTAGTAAAGTAAGTGGTTGCAAACTTGCAATGTAAAGTTTCAATTGTTATGCCCAAATTCCCATTGGAACCAAGACTCTTGCATTTATGTGCTTAAAGTAACACATTAATCAATAACCACATATTTTTTTCTTCCCAAAAGGTTGAATCCCCAACCCCAAGGACCCTCACGGTAACTCAGCTTAACACAGAGGCTAACTTTTGTTTACAGCTCACAAAGATCCCCTACTTTGAGAGATTGCTCCCACACTGCCACGGTGAGAGACTCAATCCTTGGTCTTTCAAAATTGAGTTGTCTATGCGAGCATAACCACATATTTTTTTTTTACAAACTAGTAACAATCATATATTTGAATACAGAGACAAGACCTTTGCTTACAGATCACAATGAGCCTATCATTTTGCAGCGGGTGAAACTCAATCCTTAGCCTTTCTTCCCAAACTCACCAACTGAGCTGAGCATACGAGCATAACCATATATTTTTTTTTACAGACTAGTAACAATCATATATCTTTACCACTGCCAAAAGATTTTTAAAAATCTCTAAAACAACCAAATATAGACTAATTAAACTCATGGGAAACATAATCAAAATATGGGTACATCCCAATCCCAATCTATTGAAACAAATATATAAATATACATGTTGCGCAAGAGGTTTAATCATAATTGGACGATGAGAAGAATGCAAAAAAGACGTGGGACTCACAGATTATACAACAAAAGCAGCAGCTTCTTATTTCTTCTCTTCTATACTTCTATTCGGTTCCCATTTCTCCGTGTGTGTTGTATAATCTTGGTAGGTTCATCCGGAATAGAGAGGAGCAAGGATACAGTAGAAGAAGAAGACTAATCAAAGACGACACGAGTATAAATGATGGACGGTGGTGCGCGCCATCAATATTCCGGAGGCTATCATATAAGACAAAAAAAATGGCGTGGCCGTTTCATGGCAATTGACAAGGAAGGTTTGAACCCTCTGTGACGTACGTTTACAATCTTAAAACTGAAAGAATATTACGTATACTCTATTTTCTACTCCCAATTTTTATTTTTACACACAAAATTTTAAAGTTGTCATCACATTAGAAAGTAAGATTTGAGAATTCAGTAGAACTCAAACTAAAAAGGTATCGTTATATTTTGTAGCGTTATGGCTTATAAAATTTGGACCTATTAGAATGTAATAATATCAAAGGTAACAAAAATTATACCATGCATATGAATGGGATGGTGTACACAATGACTTTTTTTTAGATGTTGAAAAAACTCGTAGTCATTATTTGATGATATGTATACAGTAAACGTATTTATGTATAATAGATTAATAGTCCATAAATCATGCAAAAGAGATAAATCGTATTATAAAGATCTTGTGCAATTCAATTTAATAGTACTTGAATTCTAAGCAACTTTTTTAGCAATCTTACTCAATTAAACAGCCCAACCCACCCGATTCAAATTTACTGAGTTGGACTATATTATTTAACCACAAAGCATCATATACTATCATGATTTATTAGTAAATTGTAGTAATATGTAGATAATTTGAACGCCACCCACAATTCACATGGTGGATCCTAATTCTTGATATAACTATTTGCACAAAGAGTCAAACTCCAATCTCACTAAGGTGAAAAAAAAAAGAGCTTATAATCAAATACGAATTGCCACAATCAAAATATATTATCCTTTAAAAACTTTCCAGTTGTGTAATGCAGTGGGAGTATGGGATTATGGATGAAGCCAAGTGATATGCATACTATATATAAAACGACACTACGTTCAAATTAAAGTAATTAAACTAGTCTTCATCAATTATTATTTAAATCAAATTAGAATCTCTGTCTTAACAACTCCATCACCGGAACTATAAATAATATATATAGAACAATGTGGGCAATAATATTAGAATAATTATACTTCAATAGGGAAAGTTGGGGTAATTTTTTTTTAAATTTGTTTTTTTTTTTTTTTTAAACAGAGTTGGGGTAGTTAACATTGATAAATGTGCCAATGTTCATATTTCAACACAGAGAATTGGGAGAAATTGAGAATTGTTTAAATTGTGTGAAAATTGTAATTTAGTTGTGTTGTTTGTTTTCATTTTTAGATACTATTAGTCGTAACTAAAAAGAAATTCAAGTGTTTTGAAGCAATTCTAACCGGCATTTAAACTAAGAGGCACACTTGAAGCCAATGCACGAACATGTATGGATTGGTGCACCATTATTATGGAATCATGACTTTTTTTTTTAGCACATTAGAGGGCAGTGCATGGGCGTGCATGTGCAGGTGCACTATAAAGATAAATGACTTAAACCAACACCCTAATCCTTATTACTGTTATTAGACAACAATGCATATAGAGCATGTTTAATAGGGATTTTAGCTCAATTTTTTTAGAGTTTTTAGTTTAGTTACGTTGAAGGGAGGGTTATGGCAGTTAATTTGCAATGGAGTACAAAGACAAGCGGGGAAGAAGAATGAAACGACGGCGTATAACTGGTCACATGATTAACGAATAAAGATGGGCTTGGACCTTCGGAAAATTTGCCTACGTAATGACTGGATTATGGCCCATTTGCGTACATAATGAGTGATGCTAGAGTGTGGGCTGATTAGGCCCATTATCAAACTGGACCTCACCTAGCCCAAAACTAGAAAAATATTGCGCCCACCGTGGGGCTCGAACCCACGACCACAAGGTTAAGAGCCTTGCGCTCTACCGACTGAGCTAGACGGGCTTTTGCTTTGCAATCTCGCTAGAAATAAATTTATAAATATAATTATATTATTATACTTTTCTTTAAGATATTAAGGCATTATTACAAGGGAAAAATAAAAACCTTATATAAGTTCCTTCCCAACGAAAAAAATTATCCAAATAACGATATGAAAAGAAAAAAAAAAAAGAAGAAAAGAAACCTATCATGCTTAAAGGGTGTTCAAACTCTATGTTTATACATTTAAATAAATTTTAAAACTAATTAGGACCAATAAGAGAGAAATATCTTACTAGTTATTGATAATGCATCACTTGCGTTATGTTTTCTAATATTTTCACTGTTGAAACTCTTGCTAGGTTGGACATACATCTGCAATATCTTTAAGGCATACTTATTTTGTTTTGTTGTTGTTGTGAGTGTATTAGATTTTAGATAAGTGTTAAATGTATGTAATGCCAACCTAACAAGAGTTTAACTTTAAAATATTAAAAAATATAATGCAAGTGGCATTTTATGTATACTAAGTAAAAATGTAAAGGAAGTGATATCTTATTAGTATGTAACGGAAGTGATATATTATTCACATATAACCGAAGTGTTTTCATTTTGATTTAAATTTCTTAATACTAATGTAATTGCAGGATAGTCTGGGATACATATTAAGCATTTGTTCTATACCTAGGCGTTTAATTTGCATCTCCAAGTGCAGGTTCTACCACCCAATTTCGGACACGCTTTTGAGCATCTGCAACCTGTAGCAACAGATGTGACATATGAATGAGAGGTTAGTTATAATAGACGAACTAATTTAAGCACAAATAGTCAAACTCAAAACTCCATTTGATTAAAAAAAAATGAAAATTCAAGTTCAATCAAGTTTGGTTCCTCTCAAATGAAGGGGGAAGTGATGGCAATTACCTGTTTGTCCCAGTCGGTTTTGAAAGTGATTACAAGCAAAACTATGGTCTGTACAAACGTACCAAACAGCATTCCTATCCACACACCCTGCGCCACAATTATATTCATCATGCTTCAGACTAAGGTGTTAAAACTCGTTTTGTGACCCTAACCAGCAAAATACAAAGAAATAAAATAGCCTCGCATATAACTGATTGGCTCAAACTAAGAAAGTCAAAAAGCCACTTCCACTAAGGGTGAACATTAAAACCTTGTGATTACCAAGTTAATAATCTGATTAGATTATATGATTGTTAGTTTATACTCACCGTAACCTGTAGGTTGATGACATAACCAAGAACGACACCAACTGGGATTCCTATTAAGTAATAGCATCCCAGGTTAACATATGCCACTGTACTCTGCCAACCAGCCCCAATAGCAACACCTGTATTGTAGTTAGTAGCAACCAAATTAAAACCCAACCACAAACCCAAACAATAGCTGCTTGATTGGTACGTATTGATTTTATTTTAGCAGAGCTTACCAGAAAGAACTGGTTGAACACTGTTTAGAAGTATAGAAAATGCCAAGAGAGGTGACAGTTGATCAACTGCCTCGACCACATCGTGACTGTCTGTGAACAGATAAGCCAGGTTCCCACGCAGGAACAGGAAAAACAAGAATAGCACAACTCCGATGGCAAAGGATGTCAGCACGACCACGTTGATGGAGAACCTGGCTGCCTTTGCACTCCCCTTTCCCAGCTCGTTTGCAACCCGAACACTAGAACCCCATATACAATGCATAACAATATCAAGAGTGTGGAAGCAAGACAAGCCAAGCTAGCAAATCAAAAGAATTTATGTAGGTTAATACCAGCTGAGGTCCTCGAGCATTGTATCACCACTAATACGTTTAGTCATAAACTTTCAATTTTAAACTATCCGTAGTCTTTTAACTTTCAAATTTAACCACTAAACTATGTCTTAAACTTTCAAGTTAATCATGATCCTTCAACTTTCAAAATTTTAATCAATACTGGTCCTAACTTTGCCCTTATAAACTAAGAGCAATATTTGGTTGGATAAAAAAGTTTTCCTTAAATTTTAGGAAAATGTTCGTTGTGTTCATGGAAAACTTT
>CM008342.1:35143599-35153844 GCA_002525835.2 Ipomoea batatas | reverse complement strand
CAGTAGTGTAGTGGTTGCAGTCAAGACAATCCATGCTCTCTGAAGGTATATGCCCATCATGTGATACTGTCTTGCACCAAAAGCTTGCCCCAGTAGAGTCTCCAATCCACTTGCCATGCCCAACTGCACATACAATACAACTTACATTCTTCTTGTTAGGATCAAGCACTTGAGATCTGTTGGGAGGGGATTGTTGGGCGGAGATCAGAAAAAGGTCAAATCCAATGGTGACTAGAGGAATTGTTGGGCAGAGACCGGTGAAAGACTAAATCTAGTAATTGGTGACTAGGGGAATTGTTGGGCGGAAACCGATGAAGGGTCAAATCCATTGATTGGTGATTAGGGAAATTGTTGGGTGGAGGCCAAGACCAAGTCCAGCACCTATCTCTCAAAAATATGGTGGCAGGAAATAAAGTTATGCCTCTGCTATAATTTTTAATGTAGTGGTAAACGCTTGATCTAACAGGTGGTATTAGAACGAGGTCACGAGTTCAAGTTGGCAAGTGATAGGAGGGAGGGGGAATTATTGGGCAGAGACCAGTGAAGGGTCAAGTCTACTATTGTAGTATTGTGACAGTATATAAGAAAGAAATAAAATTACACCGGCTTTTGTTGTGAGGTATAACTTTTGACATAATGGTAAGCAGTTGATCCTAATACTTGTTAAAAGCTTTAGAAGAAGTGTGAAACACAACTTACCAGTACTCCATTGCAGAACCTTAACAGCACGGTTTGTACTAAAGCATAGGCAGCAAGATCAATAGGGTCAATGTGGCCAATGAATGCCTGGCTGATGACACTAATCCCAAATGTTGTGAATCTAGTAAATATTGCAGGAAGAGCCACAACCGACATTCTCTTCATCTCACACCATATCTTCTCCCCTAACTTCACTTCCTCTTCTGAGTTTCCCTTGTTTTCCAATAGCTTCTCACTCATATCAGACTCCATTTCAGCAACTACAACACCCTTCTGCTTCAATTCCTCTGTCAATTAATGAAGAAACGCCAAAGTAAACCAAGAAAATTAAAGGATAATGATGGCTGACTTGTAATACTTAAATTACAGCAGAACTTGTAATCATGAGTCTGCATTATTTATGGGGTTAAAGGTGCTTTTGAACAACAGAACTGCTAATAACCACACCTTTTTAACAACATGATAACCACATATCATTTCACATTCAGACTAATTTCAATCATACACCTTTAAACAACCAAATTTAGGCTAAAAAGAAAAACAAAACAAAACAAAATAAAATAATTTCATCTAAAACATAGGCACTGTTTCATAATATAGTTAGCTTATCAATCAATTTTGACATACTTAACTTATATTTTGGCTTATTTGACAACTATTAGCTGATTGACTTGGTTAAACATTCAATATAAGGGTTTGATTAATTAGTTTTTTATATAAACTTATTGCTAAAAGAAAGCCATTTTGCAGGTAATCAGCTATAAGCTACCAGCTAATTTACCAAACATCTCTCTACAATCAACTAATACTATAAACTAGTCAAACAAACTAAATAATAATATAAACTAGTCAAACATACTAACTCAGTCGCTAAAGGTAATACCTATTTACCAAACACTCCCACAATCAACATCTGGGTATATCCTAATTTGTTATTAAAATAAAAAACAAAACAAAAAGAAGCGTGGGACTCACAGACTATACAAGAAAATGAAGCAGATGCTTTCAAAGTCTCAGCTGCTTATTTTTCTGTTTCTTCTCTTCTGATCTTTTCTATTCTCCCTCTCTCTCTCTCTCTCTGAGTCTCTGTTTTGCATGTATGTATGAGTTTCACGGAGTTTTTTGTAATGTTCGCAGGCTCATATGGAGAAAGAGGAGCAAGGACAAAGACGAAGAAGAAGATGGCAGATGCTGATCAGAGACTGCATAGGGACGGATGAGTGAACGGGTTGGCTCGGATAGTTGGGTGTGTAAAAGTACGTCTAAAAGATAAGATAATAACCGCGGACTGCTATAGTGCTATACTCGTTTCACACTTTCACGTATATGGGCGGCTGGGCGCTAATAATGCGCGCTGTGTGTACTTCCAAATATCCTACCAGTTTAGTGGGAGCCTACTGGGAGGAGAGAATTAAAGAAAAAATTTGTGTGACGTTTAACGTGTTTCAATTTGTAAAATTGATCGAATTTTTTTATTAATGAGATTAAAAAACTAACTAATTAATTAAATATTTAATGAGAATCAAATATCTGACTCGTCTCACGAATTAAGACCCGTAAGACAGTCTTACACAAGTGTTATCCGGGAATTAAATCGGATAAAGAATTCTAAAATTTGGTAAAGAAAAATAAAATTATAATTTAAATTACATTGTTTGGTAGACATGATGGGCGACTTCATGCTTCATAATAATTCTTGGGACATCAATAAATTGCAGGATATTATTCCCGATAATTTGTCGATGCAATTCGTGTGATACACATTCCGTTGGGTGATCAAAATAAAGATATCATTGACTGGCCAAAGGGAGAGGCAGGTATGTTTTCTGTCAAATTGACTTACTTTTGTATTGCAGGTACGAATGGTGACATCAAGGATTGGTCCTGGCTTTGGAGACTGTCATGTTGGGAGAAAATTAAGACTTTCCTCTGGACCACGTTAAAAGGCGTCTTCTCACTAATTCTGAAAGATATAAGAGACACTTAACTGAGAATAACCTTTGTCCTTACTGCGGCTCTAAGGAAGAAACGATGAAGCATCTCTTTTGGGAATGTAATGCGGCTCGGATTACCTGGAGGCTCACAGAGACGCCGGCAAACTTTGCCTTCCCGGTTCATTGGACGTTTGAAGAGTGGGTGAAGGTAAATTGCACTAGCTCCAAGCATTGGCGATGTCGTGTGGTTTTCTGTTTCACACTTTGGTCAAGATGGAAGTCGAGGAACGAGTGGGTCTTCAAGAACACTGCGGTGGCTCCATTGGAGAGTGTCAGATGGGTGCAAATGTGTTATTGCGAAGCGGAGATGTTTTATAAACATAACAATGTTGTTAAAGCCAACTCCTTATGGGTTCAATGGACTCCCCCGGATCCAGGTTGGTATAAGCTTAACATAGACGGGGGAGCAAAGAGGGAATCATGTCTGGCTTCGACTGGTGGTCTCCTTCGCAATTCGGCAGGAGTCTTGAGTGGGGATTCACGGTGAATATTGAGAAACCCAACAGCTTCATGGCAGAGCTGTAGGGCCTGCGGGAGGGTCTACGACTCTACCTTGAAAATGGATACCTTCGGTGATTGTGGAAATGGACTCAAAAACAATTATTGACCTTATGCATGGATGTAATGTTAACGATACGTCATACTGTCCACTTTTGAAAGATTGCAGCTCCATGGTGGCAAAATTCGACGTGGTCTTGTTCTCCCACACTTTTAGGAAAGGGAACATGTGTGCAGACTAATGAAATTATATCTATTTTTAAAATTTTTAATAATGAATACGTGTTTTTGAATAAAGGCATTGTAGACATCGAATTATAAATTAAAGAAATGCATATGTATTATTTTTTTTGTTGAAATTTTTTGATAATAAATATTTGTTTTTAAATAAAGGCATTGTAGACATCGAAGTATAAATTAAAGAAATGCGTATGTATTATTTTTTTTTGTTGTAACTACTAATTTATTTAATTTAATAAGATTAATAGAGTATGTATTTACTTTTGAATAATATACTTTAACATATTCGTAGTATATGTTCAATAATTATGTCAACTTTGATTGGAATGAGATTCGAACTTAAGACTTCACTTATAGAAATTAATGGGTAAGCTAAAAGTTAACGGAAAAGAGAATATTTAACGAATAATCATAAAACTAAGAATAAATTAAGAAATCTCAAGGAAAAATATAAATCTAAACAATTTGAACCATCAATTTCACAATATTTGACTTAATAATTTGATATATACACACACATATATATAAAAACATTTGTAATTACTAATTAAACGTATTTTCAGTTTATTCTATAAACCAAATTCAAATTAAACTTCTGATCCAAACAGGACAGCGGTCTCGCAGGAAGGGCTGTGCTTGTGTGCATGCCGTCACACGAGTAACATGCGATGCGGAGGCAAAATTCAGGAGAAATTTACGTGCGCAGGTCTTCTCACTCTTCAGTCTTCTCTCATCGAATGCTCCTCCTTCTTGCCTAGATCTCTTTCCTGATGCGTAATTCCTATCAATTTCGCCGCAATTTAACTGCCATATAAATCGCACTTCAAACATCAACTACCGCCGATCTCCACCTCTTTCAACTCTAATTCTCCACTACCCAAAACACCGCGACCAAGCCAGTTTCCTAGTTTCCGAGGTTTCTCTCTGAAATTCAACATTTATTTTTTATTTTTTATTTTATTTTGTTGCATTATTGTAGCCTGAATTGCAATCTGGAGTTTATTCAGTATCGCTTCAGTTAATAAATTGCGGTTTTATTTGTATTAAATCGATCTCTTATGTTGGGGCTTATTTGCTTATCTTGTTGCAAATATGTGATCTCTGTTCAAATAATTATAGTCTATGAACTGTTATACTGTTAGTGAGTGGCTTTTAAGAATCGAAATTAGGCTTGATCATTGATGTGAATTTTGTTTTCTGATGAATAAGATGTGGTTATTTGCTTGGATTTAATGCTAAATTGGAGTCTTTCAGTTGAGTTTGCAATTTGAAAATTTAGCAGCTGTTGGATTGTTGTTGAGTACAACTAGATAGGGATTAAAGCTTAAGTTAGTATTGCTGTTACTTTTCATGCTTTCAATGTCATTGGTGTACTAAAATTGTTCTTTTGGTTTTGGCTGATAAAATTGGCAGGAGCATTGTCATTAAACATGGGGACTGAAAATCCTAATCAATCGAATTTTCCTTTAAGACCTGCATCGACACCTTTTTCTGCTCCACGGGGTGCAATGCCTTTCCAATCATCTGCTTTTCAGCCTCCTCCTCCCGCTTCCTCCCAGCCAATACCACCTTCCTATTCATCTGGGCCTGTGGTTGGATCTGAGGCTTCTGGTTTCAGACCTATGGCCCCAGGGATTTCACCACCTCCAATGTCTGCATCATATGGTCCATCAGCTACAGGCTCTTTCCAACGTTTTCCAAGTCCGCAATTTTCTTCAACTGCTCAGGTGCCACCTCCACATTCTTCATTTGCTGGACCGCCATCTTTCCCACCATCAGTTAGACCTGTTTCAGCCCCTATTTCATCACCTCCAGTCCCTATGGTATCTCCCCCACAGAGCATGGGCACTTTGCAGCCAAGTGCCACTGTTCCTCAGTCACCTATTGATCCACTATTTGCTGCTCCCATTACTACCTTACAGCAATCTTCACCTCAGACAGTCTCATCTTATCCTCTTGCCAGACCGGCCTTGCAGCCAGGTTTTCCAGGGTATCCCAGCCAGCAACCTAGTGCAATTACACAACCTCCAACTGCGCAATCTACTGTCTTTTCTTCTCAACAAGGAGGTTATATCTCACCTAGCCCCTTTCTTTCTCAACAAGGAGGATATGTACCACCCTCAAAAATGCCACATCCTGGTTCTGCCCCACCTATGCCACAAATGCACGGATTAGCAGAGGACTTCAAATCACTTTCTATTGGGTCTGTTCCGGGATCATATGACGCAGGAATTGATTCTAAAGCTTTACCAAGGCCACTTGAAGGCAATGTGCAGCAAAGCCCCTTGTCTGAAATGTTCCCCATGAACTGCAGTTCTAGGTATCTACGGTTGACAACCAGTGGCATACCAAATTCTCAGTCTCTATCTTCAAGATGGCATTTATCCCTTGGAGCAGTTGTGTGCCCTCTTGCTGAGGCTCCTGATGGGGTTTGTATATATTCTGATGCTTTCAATTTTATTTTATTTTTTTCTATTGTTAATATTAGTTTCCTTGTGCATTGCTCATCTACAACTAATGCAAAATGTTACATGACCTCAACCAGGAAGAAGTTCCTGTAGTCAATTTTGCTACAACTGGCATTATACGATGCAGAAGGTGTCGAACTTATGTAAACCCATATGTGACATTTACAGATAGTGGAAGGAAATGGAGATGCAACATATGTCAATTGCTTAATGATGGTAAATATTTCTCCATGAGTACACATTTCTATATATCAATTATGTGGAATATTGCTTTTTATACATGAATCTTGAAAAGTTAATGATAGAATTGTTTAGAGTTAATACCACAAATGGTCCCCTGACTATTGGGCTAGTACTCCTTTTAGTCCTCGACTTTCAATTCGACCACAAATTGTCCTCTGACTTTCATTTTTGACCACAAATAGTCCTCCATTAAAATTTCTGTTAAATAGGTGTTAAATCTAGGGGTATTATCGTCAAATTGATATATATAATCGTCATAAAATAAAAAATATTTACAATTTTTTACCAACAAACATAATTGAAACAATTAACAAATATAAATACTCCTAAATAAAAAGACAATACACATTATTCTCGTAATGAAAATTTAATGTTAGAGCTATATGTTTTTAATTTAACCAACATATTAAAATGGAAGAATTTTTTTTAAAACCTTGTTTCCATAACTTTCATGGTTGTTCATACAGGGCTAATTAATAATTTTCACTCTTCATTAATCGATCAAACATTTTGTTTGGGACTTAACTGAAGACCGCCACCGTTGAATTAATATAATTAATCAAGTACAAATTGCGAACATTAATCATGGAATTTTATTTAATTTGTTCATTTATGTAATTTGTCACGTCCATTTTGTTATTATATTTATTAACTTAATGCTTATTAATGTTTGAAATTAATTATGGTGTCATATAATTCTCAAAAAGAAGTAATCATAATAATATTAATCAATTTGACGATATTACCCCTAGATTTAACACCTATTTAACAAAAATCTTAACAGAATACTATTTGTGGTCAAAAATGAAAATCAGATGACCATTTGTGGTCGAATTGAAAGTCGAGGACTAAAAGGAGTACTAGCCTAATAGTCAGAGGACTATTTGTGGTATGAACCCAATTGTTTATTTGTTTGCTAGTAGTTGATTTCTCCTTTGAAGGGATAGGCTTTTTATTGTTATATCTTTTTAGTCATCCTTATTATTTTCCTTTTTCCTTCTTTCCACATGGTTGAAAATAAAACTGCGCTCGTTCTGATTGTTCTAACTAGCACCAAATAACTGATGTGTCCGCCACTCCCTTGCTACAGTCAAATAGTTAATCAGCTAAACCATAGTGATCTTCATTTAGTACAATCAGTTTATGTTTGGTTATAGTCTTATAGAAGGTATTTGAAATGCTAAATTCAGCTTAAAGATGTAGCATTTTGTACCTTTTTAAAACTTTGCATAGAAGTTTTCGTGTTGTTTATAATTGTGGTTAATCTGAGTTTCGTAAGCCTTTTGAAGTATCTTCTCAACATAAGTAAAAATTGTTTCCTGAGTTAAATTCTATTGGTATGAAGAATATTTGATATATTAGTAGAAAAAAAATCCCATAATAGTGTTTAATGTTCTATGATTGGAAGTAGACCCTTCTCTCCCCTTTCCATTAATTGAATAAATCCATGTAATAAGTAATCTGTTAAACTGTATATGCAAGGCTCTAGCAAATTGGACAGCTGAAACAGACAACTTTTTTCTTTGTTTATACCTTTTCCAAGGTGCATAGGCTGATAAAATCAAAATATTTGTGCAGTTCCTGGTGATTATTTTGCCCATTTAGATGCCAGTGGCAGAAGGGTTGATTTCGACCAGCGGCCTGAGCTTACGAAGGGTAGTGTGGAGTTTATTGCTCCAGCTGAATACATGGTCCGACCTCCAATGCCACCATTGTATTTTTTTCTCATTGATGTATCAATATCTGCTGTAAAAAGTGGAATGCTTGAGGTGAGTTTTTGTATTTTAAAATTCTGGATATTACTTCCCTCTACTAGACAATGTGAGTGTAGGAGGTGTCTCTCCAGCATGTACACAGCAGTATAGCGCTAGACCCATATGGCAACTACTTGCACTTGAAATTGATACCTGCTGTGAAATAAATGTTGAATGATATATTTGAACTGTGAATATGTTACAGGTTATAGCAAAAACTAAGCACTAGACCCATATGGCAACTACTTGCATTTGAAATTGATACCTGCTGTGAAATAAAGGTTGACTGATATATTTGAACTCTGAATATGTTACAGGTGGTAGCAAAAACTATCAAGAGTTGTTTGGATAGTTTGCCTGGATTTCCCAGAACACAGATTGGGTTCATAACTTTTGACACTACCATACATTTTTATAATATGAAGGCAAGTGATTATTGCAATGCCTAATTCTTTGACATGTTTCAAAATCCTCAGTGTTCCACTACCTAATAAGTTTTTCCTCCTTGATGCCAGTCATCTTTGACACAGCCACAAATGATGGTTGTATCAGATCTTGAAGACATTTTTGCTCCATTGCCAGATGATCTTCTTGTCAACTTGTCAGAATCTAGAGCTGTCATAGATGCATTTCTAGATAGTTTGCCTTCAATGTTTCAGGAGACTGTGAATGTGGAATCGGCTTTTGGTCCTGCTCTTAAAGCTGCATTCATGGTTATGGTGTGTAAGCTTCTTTCTACAAGTCTCTACACTGCTTTTGTTGCTTATAGTTATGAGGAAATTTCTTTAGATTGTTGACTTTCCTTCAATGGACTAAATACTAAACTTGTGTTCCTACTGCCAGAGTCAACTTGGTGGTAAATTATTGATCTTTCAGAACACACTGCCATCACTGGGCATTGGCCGCTTGAAGCTGCGTGGAGATGATCCTCGCGTGTATGGAACTGATAAAGAACATATGCTGAGAATACCAGAAGATCCTTTTTATAAACAGATGGCTGCTGATTTCACCAAGTATCAAATTGCTGTCAATGTGTATACCTTTAGTGACAAGTATACAGATGTAGCAACTTTAGGTAATAATCTACCTTCCTATACACAGTACACACACAAACATTTATTTATTAGGGATCTAATTTTTATTTATTTATTTATTATTTATGATGAAATTGAGGGATTGAATTATTGAAAAGCAAAAGCCTACTGAGTGGCAAATAACCACCACCTGCCAGTTAGGCAAAAGCAAAATATATGAGAAACCCAAGTAAGAGACTTTATGTGATAGTATTAATACTAATAGATTACTATAGATTGACTCTCTATCTAGTGAACTGCTCTGCATAGAGATCCTATATTTATAGGAATAGCCGAATAGGAGACCAAGCCCACTCCGACTAGGAATAGGTCTTGGGTTTCTACTCTTCAACAATTTACTTGCATTAGTAACTGAACTCTTTCAGTTCAATTGACTATAATGGAGGATTTCCTCATTTAGTGTTTGGTCTTTGTTACTTAACTAGTATTTTCTATGCGTGATGTGCAAAAATCGATGCCCAATATTAGTACTCTATATTAATATTTTAGATTTAGTTAGATTTTAGATATTTATATTATTGTATAATAATAATAATAATAATAATAATAATAATAATAATAATAATAATAATAATAATGTAAACCATTTTTGTAAATTTGATATTTATATTTTAGGAAATAACTTATATACTCCGATATATAATGTCTATATATTATTACCATTGAAGAAGATAAGAAAATATATAGTGGATGCATGTGCATGGCAACAATAGTTGGAAAAGATAACAGAAGTTATAACGGTAGGGATATTTTTGACTAAAATATTGTGTAGTACAACTTTTATAGCATAATGTATAAAAAAAGTAACGGAAACAACGGACACAAATGAAGGGTATAACTTTCATTCACACTTAGGGTGTGTTTGGTAACCTGTAAAATGACTTCCGGAAAATGTTTTCCGAGTTTTATGTGTTTGGCAACTCCTGGAAAATGTGGTCAACGGAAAATGTTTTCCGTTGACCAAGGAAAATCAGTTCATTTTTCTGGAAAATGACTTACGGAATTTTTTTCCGTAAGTCATTTTACGGAATCGCCAGAATAGTTGTTTAGCATGTTTTTGACCAAAACCAAGCCATATCACCCATGACCATGGACCAAGGAGGTGGGGAAACCGCCGAAAACCTCTGCTACATTTATTTTTTATTTTTTTAATAAATTATATTCTTTTTATTAAATACCATTATTTTAATAACTATTATAATTTTTTATATTTTAAATAAAACAATTACAATGTTTAAGTATACAATTCTATCCA
>CM008342.1:35120181-35135855 GCA_002525835.2 Ipomoea batatas | reverse complement strand
TATTATTATTATTATGAAAAGAAAAATAGCGTAGGAGAGAATCAGGTAAGGTAGCGCACTAACACCACCACCACCCCCTTTGGAAAAGCTGCCCCTTATAATACACATTCCTCCCTCATTTTCTTCTTCCATACAAAACGCTTTTCATTTTCACCTCTTTTTTCTGCTCTCTCTAACTCTCTCTCGGGCGCTAACAATGGCGGATCAGCTCACCGACGATCAGATCTCTGAGTTCAAGGAAGCCTTCAGCCTGTTCGACAAGGACGGAGATGGTCAGCTTTCCTTTATATAGCGCTATTGTTTTCTCCTGATTTTTATGTTTGAATCCCTGATCCAACTTCTGCTTTTCTTTGACCTTCTTCCATTTCATCTTTTCCTGATTATCTGATTCTGATCTGGGATTGCATGAGGTGAAAAGCTGGGATTATTTCAAATCTGTATCTCTGTTGACCTAGATTTTGCTTTATTTATGTTTGATGATTGATTGTTTTGTCTGGATTTTGGTATTCACGTTCATGTTTTGTAATGAAATTGAGTTTATGGTCGATCAATTGGAACTTGCTCGCTGTGATGCATCTGCAGTAAAACCTCTCGATTAGGTTTCTCTCGAGTCTTTGATGTGGTTGGCTTTGACGGATGGGAATGTTGTCTCTTACACAAATGTATATGGATTTGTGCGCAATATTTGTTTTGGATCAAAGTTTGCAGTGATACAATCGTTTAAACGCGATTTCTACAATTAGCGGACTCCAACATTTAACTAGAGTTAGATAATAGTGACCTTGATCCAAATGTTTGGGGGAATAAGAATTGGATCCACATTTAGGACCTCAAATTTAACTATGTGTTTTATTTATGTGATGGCTTATTTTATTTATTTAGGTTTAAAATGATTGCTATATGTATAGGTCCATAGCAATCCTTAAATTGTTATTGTAGCCATTTGTGTGGTTTAATTTTCCAATTTTGATGGATGTATGTTTTAATGCTTTTAATGTTTGACTTTTAATTTACTTAAATCATGCTGAGGCATTTTGGTAATAAATCTTTGTTGCATGGGGAAGGATTTTGGTAACCTCATAGCACCCACCTTACTGCTATAAATGGCAAAGTTTTCCCATTTTAGAGTACAAATGTTGGTCTATGTCTATATTGGGTCTCAAATATTTGTTAATACATTTATTATCTATTGTAAGTATAAACTGTTTAATAAATGAGGAGTTTGTATACCATACTCCCCAGGAGTATATAAATTTGTACTCCTTATGTTACATTTCTGCGGATTATATTACTCTGTTATAATGCCAACTTGGTATGCAAGATAAGCCTAGGAAAGCCAATGTTTTTTCCTAGGACTACTAGTATCAAATAGTTAACCCACAAGTTTGTATATATATATATATATATATATATATATTTGCTAATAATTCAGGTCATGGGCTCATGGCTCTGTATTTGCAACTGAAGATCAAATTTGATTAGAATGCTTTGATGCTTTAACTGTTTAGAAATGGGTGTGTCTTCTAAGAAAATCTTTTTTATATGACATCCCCTCCCCCCACCCAATAAGAATGCTATAATAAGAACATTTTGCTATTGACCTGTTTGCTATATATACTTTATCATTGATTCATTTAACTTTCCCTTTTGTTTCCTTTTTTATGTGAATTCCATTAATATTCTTAATGGAATGGAATTTAGAATCTACCTTCTTCCTCCACTTTGAAAAAGCAGAAAAAGGAAGGGCAGGGACATGTATTCTCTTAGTTATAATTGTTTATAAATTTCTTTCAGGTTGCATTACTACCAAGGAGCTGGGAACAGTTATGCGGTCATTGGGGCAGAACCCAACTGAGGCTGAGCTTCAGGATATGATCAATGAAGTTGATGCTGATGGGAATGGTACAATTGACTTTCCAGAGTTCCTTAATCTCATGGCACGTAAAATGAAGGACACTGATTCTGAGGAGGAGCTCAAGGAAGCTTTCCGGGTGTTTGACAAGGACCAGAATGGGTTTATCTCTGCTGCTGAGCTTCGCCATGTCATGACAAACCTCGGTGAGAAGCTTACTGACGAGGAGGTTGATGAGATGATACGTGAGGCTGATGTTGATGGGGATGGCCAGATCAACTACGAGGAGTTTGTGAAGGTCATGATGGCCAAGTGAGAACTGCTCAAACCTCAAACTTAATCTTTAGAAGTAAAAGGGGTACAAAAAGAGGGAAACCAGGGCAGATAAGTTTGAGATTTCAATTCTTGTTAGGATGTTTCCTTCGGTATTATTAACTTTGTTTCAGTGCTTGCATGTGTTCCTATTCGCATTGTTTCGTAATGCTACTCTTGAGTATCTTGTTTGCTCTTTGCTCTGTTCCTTGTTTTTGTAGTTGGGGCTGTTAGTGACCTCTGGTATTTATTCCCCAATTATAGGTAGTATGAGCCTGCCATTGGAGAATTTGCTTGTTTTTCTTCATGAGTGACTAGTTTTTGTTAATATTCTAAATTCCAATTTTTGCCTGCTCTCAAATATCATGCAATTTACTTCCCTCCCCTTTTTCAACTGCATCTGGTGGAACAGGCATTGGTTTATGGTTATTTCTGACTATGTGGATTGCAGTAAGCTTTTGATCCACATTGGAAATCTCTTCATCCACTTGGGAAACCATTCTCCTTCTGGCAATGCACTACATATTCTATTGAGATTTCTTGGAAATAGAGAATTCCAGGACTGGAATTTGCACTCCATGTGCATTGATATGCAAATTTCTGTGGCACTAAATGAGGCTTTTGTCATTCTATATTGTTTGAACAAGCATGCCTTATGGTGTCCATCTTTCTCCTTTGCTACTTTTCAGTAGTTGGGGCATTTTTACCTACTTCGTGACTATCATTTTTTCTTTTTCATTATTAGTCCTTTTAGCGAGTTTTTTGGGTCACTTCTGTGCACATGCTGATTTCAGGTGATGTTTGGCCAAAAAAACTCGCCGGAAGAACTAAAAGTGGTAAGAAAGAAATTTAAAATTGAGAGACTAATTCTGTAAAAAATGATAGTCAAGTTGTATAGGTGAAAATGTCATTGGGTCAAAACTAATAATAATAATTACTCTCTTCAACCGCATGGCAAATTATACCAGGGTCTACCTTGCAACCCTGGTCCAAAATTAAATTTACAAAATTTTTGTATTGGGTTCACAATGCAAATATGAACCCTTAACAATTGGTAGACATTACACTTTGGGTCTTTGGTTGAATAATGGGTTTGTTTAGACAAATCTTGCATAGTTTCATTTCATCAAATAACGGGCCTTTAAGGCCCATGAATGCCACCAATGCCCATTTCCACCCAAAACATACATTAGATCATTTTATAGTACCGTGAACCATGATCTACATTGTCAGATGAATTATTGGTATATATAATCATTTTTAGTTTATTATTACATGTATTTTTTTGAAGGTTTATTAGTATATTAATTAACTAAACAGAAACCTATAGTACATTAAAAATAAACATCTATCAGTGATCTACAATATAATTTTGAAGACTTATATGTAATTTATTCTTCATTTTAATTCTAGGTAGCAGGCAAATTAAAAAAAAAAAAAAGAAGAAGATAATGAATAAATAAATAATTTTGTTGGGGGGGTTTTATTAAAAAAAGAAAGGTGGGAGCATATATATATATATATATAATGATGAAATAATACAGGTTTTGTATTATTATGTACAGATTTAGGCAGAACAGTATTGTAGGAAGGAAAGAATCCTTCAGTTGCAAATCCAATGGGAAAGGGAAGGGCAAGAGAAGACGCAAAAGAGATGCACTGCGCCGCCAGTGCTCCATTTTATAAATTATAATTATAATTATAATTCTCCCCTCTTACATAAATACACATTTCCAACTTCAATTCTTCTCTCAATAATCTGTAATTTCTATTCCGTTACTCTTCTAATTATAGCGACATAAGTAAAGGAAAAAAAAACATGTAAATTCTCTTCCCGTATCAGAGTTGTAACCCATTATCTGTGTATTAATATTAGCGGTGTAAAAACGTTAAAACGTAATTTGCAATCTCAGTGGGGAGATAAAGAAGATATCATCAATTGCATTAAGGGAAAATGCAAAAAAGACGAAGAAGAAGAGGAGGTTAAAGTTTGAAGATTTTTTAATATTATTTTGTTAAGTTATTTTTGTTTAACTAGATGATCAGTTGAACATGTGCATTTTTTTTAATCTTATTGTATGTGTGACGTACTAACAAGTTTGCTATTGAATGAAATTTTTAAATTTTTGCCTAGTTTAAGTTTTCTTTCAACTTAGGATATATTGTCAAACTCATAGGTGCAATGGGGTTAATGAAAAAAAAATGATCTCAAGATAACTTTATTAAGTTTTTTTTTTTTAATATCGCTAATTGAACATAAATTTTGTCATCACCAAAAATGAAAAAATTGTTAAGACTAGGTGTAAATTTAAATTTTGATAATACAATGTATAAGTTAGGATAGAACTGGAAACACCTAAAATTTTATTGGAAAATTGGTTCAAATCAACAAAGTATATACGTATACAATGTAAGTCCAAACAATATAAAAGTTCAGCCAACAATACAAGGTAGAGGATTCTACAAGCAACAGATGATCCTAAGTAACAAAGATTTGATAAGCAACATGGCTTATAAAGCAAAAGAGAACGATCAGCAACATGGCTTATAATCTTGCTTAGCTTTAATTTTCTTTAGCATTTTCAATCGTACAAAACGTGCTAGTGTGTTATAAAATGTTCTTTTTATTGTACTTTAACTAGTGGTAAGTTTTTCTTGACTATTTTGTTAAGTTTTCAACATAACCTTCATATGTATGGTTGAAAAATTAACTCCTATAGTCGCCCCTATACTTATTCTTTCAAACTTGGACCATCAAATTCTTTTTTTTAACAGCTAACCTTTCATGCCAAAGATTTTGTGGTCTAGTGGCACCCGGTTTACACTTCCACATAGAAGGGAGTGGGTTCGAGCCTCAGTGGAGGTGACTGGTGACTCGACTCTTAGTGCTTCAGTAAGTACTACATTGTAACATAATCAGTAGTACTTATAATGAGAAAGTATAAAACATAGTACTCAAAAAAAGAAATCCAAATTTGAGATCGGATATAGAAAATTAAATTATGGGGATAAGCTTGAATTAATATAATATAATTAATCAAACCCAAAATTTCGAAATTTCTCATTAGTCAACATATTGTAATTAAGAAATATGCTTTTAATTAATATTGCATCATTATATCCCATTTGACATATGACTGTGTGCCTTTATTTAATCCTCAAGACCTCAACTACTAATATAAGGAGAATGATATATGTATTCCAATGGAGTAAAACTCCAGTCACACGTCTTTATTTTATTAGAATAAAATTAAAATAAAATCATAAAAACTGTGGCACATATGATTTTGAATGAATCAAAAAATGTGGGAGTACGTGTAGCATTACTCCTAATATAATGGCCTAGAGAAACTCGCCTCTCATTCAAAAGTTATTTCATATTTAATACTTTTTCTTTTTTGACTTTGATTGTGTTATTTAAAATTTGTTTCATACTTTTTCACTAATTAAAATTTTCAAAAATTAATTTCAAAAGATATGCTTGTCGGTAAAAGTTCATGATATTAATACTAATCAAGTTGAGTCTTGGTTCAGACCCATTCAAGAGGAATTTTTAAAGCAGTTTGATTCAAAATGTGTTAACTAGAATCGAATGTAATTTTCAAGTATGAGAATAATGTTTTACTCATTCGACCACTCTTTTAGAAAAAGTCAATCTATTTTTTAACTTCCAAATGAAGGGGTTTAATGGGCCTACAAAAACCACACAGTTTATAGTTGATTCTGATGTGACTATTTTTGTATGGTTAATTGTTTCTTCTTCTTCTTCTTCTTTTTTTTTTTTTGGCTTTAAATTTAAATTTCAACTCACCATAAAATGTTACATCATGAAGTTGAAAGATGTTTGGTTGACATGAATTTTGATTCAATTACAACGTAATTCAACGAAGCTAGAAACTACATTGTTTGGTTAGATTGAATTGCAATTCCCTCTATTTGTGGAATTGCAATTCATGTATCCCCTAAGAATTGGACTTCAACACATCTTGGAAAGGAAAAAACAAGAAAATGACTAAATTGCCTTTGATTATTATTATTATTGTTGTTGTTGTTGTTATTGTTGTTACCCAATGGTATTTTAGTCTTTATATCACTTCTTCCCTCCTCATTTCTAATAATTTTATTCTTCCCTACCAAATAACGCAATCTGAATTCCTACTTTATTTTCACCGTATTTTTTTTCCACCGACTAACAATTTCTTTCCTTCCTAATTCATTTCTTCCAACCAAACGCTCCGTTAGTGTGTGTGAGTTGTAAATGTATAGGAGCGTGATAACGTTCCGGTCAAATATTCTTGACTTTTTATTTTAGTGAAATTTAATGTGATTATGTCTTTAACCCAAAAAGGACAAAATCAATTAAGTCAATCTGCAATGATGCCTAGCGTTGTGATTCTATTCATCCTCCCAAAATCCTCACAATTTTGTTTCAAGATTTATTAATTTTGTTGTTCATATTTCGTCCTTGTTGAAATTCATAATATTATACCCCGTAACAATCACTGGCCCCCACCACTACAACCTTATATACCTCATATTCTTCATCATTTTGTGAAATATTATATTCCTCAGATCATTTTGCTTTTCCTTTCATGCATGGAGACCATAATGAAGCCTCCATTTTTTTGCTTTTGTGGCAAACAGTTCAGTAGTGGGAAAGCCATGGGAGGCCACAAAAAGGTCCACTCGCGGAAGCTAAGGAGAAGCGAAAATGACGGTCCCCGGGAGAAGACGCCGACTGCGGCCCGAAGAAGCCCGAACCCTGCCCTAAGGATCCCGACCACGGCCCGAAGAAGCCCGAGCCTGAGCCCAAACTTGAACAACCTCAAAGGCGGCCCCACCGCCGCCGTCATCTCTGCAAGAACTGAAAATGGCAAACGTGAACGTGATGTGCCGCTGAAAAAGACGTCGACCATGGTCCGAAGAAGCCTGAGCCCGAGCCCGAGCCCGAGCCCGAACAACCTCAAAGGCGGCCCCACCGCCACCGTCATCTGTGCAAGAACAGAAAATGGCACACGTGATGTGCCGCCCAAGAAGACGCCGACCACGGCCCGAAGAAGCTCGAGCCCAAGCCCGAGTCCGAAAAACCTCAAAGGCGGCCCCACTTCCACCGCTGCCGTCATCTCGGCAAGAACTGAAAATGGTAAACGTGATGTGCCGCCGAAGAAGACATCGACCACGGCCCGAAGAAGCCCGAGCCCAAGCCTGAATCCGAACAACCCCAAAGGCGCCACCGCCGCCGTCATCTTTGCAAGAACTGAAAATGGCAAACATGATGTGCCGCTGACCACGGCCCGAAGAAGCCCCAGCCCAAGCCCGAACCCGAACAACTTCAAAGGCGGCGGCGCCACCACCACCGTCATCACTGCAAGAACTGAAAATGGAAAACCTAATGTGCCGCCGAAGAAGCGTAAATTAATAATGGAGGACGAAGATGAGAAGAACTCTCCGCCGCCGCCACCTCCGGCAGCGGCGGAGCGGTATTTTTGCAGCATTTGCGGCGTTGATTTTCAGAGGCATCGTTCACTGAGCGCCCATAACGGCCATCACACTAAAGCAGCTCGGAAAATGCTCCCCTATCAAGTCTTCGATGTATCTTCTTCTTCTTCTTCGTCTGATGATGATCTCAACGATGAAGATTATGACGTTAACGAAGATTCAGAAGAAGAAGAAGAAGAAGATTATGAAGCGGAGAAGAAGAGGATGACGTTCAAGTGCCCTTACAATTGCGGAAGGGTTTTCCGAAAGGGGAAGGCGCTGGGTGGGCATAAGCGTCATTGCAGAAACAGGGCCGTCGCCGCCGCCGCAGGACTCGCCGGAGGTCATGGCCGGGAAGCCGCAGCCGCCGCAGATGAGGACAGAAATGGAATTAATAGGCTTGGATTCGATTTGAATGAAATCCCAGATTCAGATGATGAATACAATGCTGCAGAATAGAGGTGAATTGGATCGATCAAGAAATACTAATTTAAGCTTTTTTCCTGCCGGCGTTAATGATCATACTTCTGAAGCTCCATTGTTGTTTGATTATATTGAATATTATTGTTTAAACCTCTCTTTATACTATGCATGTTTTGAGTTTTTAAATCAAAAGTACTTTGAATTAGTAGTGGGTTACATTAAGTAACCAAATGTTATAATGGCACTTAATTACACTCTCATATGTGAGGAGTGAGTTCGAGACTCAATGGAGACGCTTTGTGCTTTAAAATTTATGTTTCGATTATCATATTTTTCATGTTGCTCACACGTTACCAGTCATAAAATTAAGATGAATGAAGGGTTTGCCTCCTTCGTCCAATCCAGATGGAGGAGGCAAACCCGAGGTCTGGAAGCCTATTGTCTGGGCCAAGAAGATGACTCGAATAGCTTAGGAAGAGTCTAGAACCTGGAGCTCATCTATGGGCCTAGGGTGATGCATGGGCCTTGACTTAATCTTGCTTAGGAAGAGTCCAGAACCTGGAACTCATTTATGGGCCTAGGGTGATGCATGGGCCTTGACTTAATATTGCGAGAAGATGACTCAAGTAGCTTAGGAAGGGTCCAGAACCTGGAGCTCATATATTTGCCTGGGGTGATTGGCCTTGACTTAATCTTGCGATCCACAGACCTTGATCAAGTCTTGTGGTCCACCACGAGTTTAGATGCGCTAGATTAGTTATGATTGTATTTCCTTGTATAAATTGCAAATTATATGGTGGACCATGGTTCACAATGTATTGTACACCATGATCATGGCTGATACTGCAGTTGCGTGGAACAGAGGACATTCATCCGTTCAACACAACTGTCGTATCCTTTCAACACAACTGCAATATCCGTTCAACACAAATGCAGTATCAGTTCAACACAACTGCAATGACACGGCCTCTGTTTCGCGCAGGTGCAGTTTCCTTTCAACATAACTGCAGTATCCGTTCAACACAACTGCAGTATCAGCCACGATCCATGGTATAACGACTGTGTATAAATAGCTTATGTCATAATTAATTATTACAAATAATGTTTTATTCCATTATGTTCCTTTTCTTACAATCTACTTGCAATACCCTGACATCAATCAAGGAAATATTATTGCAATCATATTATCCTTATCATTTTATCTCGGCATTTATATTTTATGCGAGATTGTTGATCAATATATAATTGCATACCCCTAATTAATTAGTTTCATCGAATATTTTGGAGTTTAGAATTGAAATTAGACAGTATGTTATTATTTTGGAGTTTAAGAATATTTTGTTTTTTCAAAAGAATATTTTAGATTTTAAGTATTTGTTTGTACATTAATTTTATTTATTAGTGTAGGGTGTAATAGTAAATTTTAATATTAAGTAATTTTTATTTTATAATTATATTAACATAATTTACCCTTTCACTATCTTCTCATATCTGGATGTGGGGCCTTAGTGGCCAAGCGAGTGAATTTCGCTTTATGTGAGTGAAAACTAGAAAATTCCGCCAAGGACCTTGTAGTCCAGTGGCATCAAACACTTCCCTTTATATGGGAGGTGGTGGGTTCGAGCCTCAGTGGAATAGGTTGAGAAAAATATTTATGTACAATACTGCATTGTAAAAAAAAAAAAAAAAAAAGAAAATTCCTTTAGGTGGGTTTAATTAATGTTTACTTTAAGTTAAGTTTTTTTTTTTTTTTTTTGAAAACACTTTAAGTTGGTTAATATTCATCAATTTTGTTTTTTATTTTTTTGTTTTATTTTTTGAAAGCTAAATTTTGTATTTAATAATTAATAGGCGCAAATGAATGAATGATTAAGTACAGGCAGGAGGGTTAAAAATGTAAATTAATATAGGCATTTTAGACTATGCATTTAAATTGTTTCGGAATATATATAAATATTACGGAGTATATTATTAGATCATATGATTCCGATCGAATACAATACATATAGCAAGCTTAATTTTGAACATGAATGCTGATATATATATATATATATATATATATATGCAACATATATCAAAGCCAGCTAGCGGCATCAAATTAAACTCCGGGCGGCGGGTTAACGACACCGGTGAGGCAATCGGTGCCACAGGAGACGCTGTTGGTGCCGCAAGCGGTGAAGCACGGCAAGGAGTCGAGCACGGCGGCGGCGGAGCACTGCATGGTGCAAGCCGTGGTAATCTGGCTACAGGTCACCAGGCACTGCCCTAGCTGCGCGGGTAGCTGCGGCTGCCCTCCGCCTTGGCGCACCGTCGCCAGAAGCACCACCACCATTATTATCGCCGTTGTTGTAGTGGCAGGATTGATCTGAAGAAACCCCATTCTAGATTAACGATGAAAATAATGGTTTCTATATTTATAGTCGATTATGCAGTGGAGTTTATTAATGTGTATATAAAGGGTGGTAAACTGGTAATTAAGGATGCAGAATTGCAGGCTTAAAGCATGGAGGAAAGTGATGAGGTAGCTTAGCTTTCTGATAGGCGCAGCGTCGTCATCTATGCAATATGCATGTATAACGTGCAGGCCAGCCGGCCGGTGTGCAAGATTCCACGCTGCAATTCATGCTCCATCAGGGAACCCAAAAACTTACCCAAATTTTACTGTTACCTGGACCATGCATCAAAACGACCTCGTTTTGATTAATCAAAACAAACGATTGAAACGATTTTCCTTCCGTGTCTTAATTTTTATATGCACTGCAGTTCCTCTGTAACACAATTGCAAGACCTTGCAATTACTTTTCCATATAACTGCATGACATTATATACTCAAATATGTGAAACTGTTATTCAGTTTCCTTTCAACACAACTACAGTTTCTTTTTTAATACACTGCAGTTTCCTTTCAACACAACTACAACATCATTTCGATATAATTACAGTTTATTGGACAATATACACTAAAAAAATGTATGTGAAACTATTATTCAGTTTCATTTTATATGCACGGTAGTTTCCTTTCAACACAACTACAGTTTCATTTCGATATAACTACAATTTCATTTGATAATATAAAAACAAGTGTGAGGCAGTCTATTTTGAGATGAACTGTAGTATCCTTTATGGAGCTCTGTTAAGACTTACGACGGCATTTTCTCTTACTTAATGAAATGACGGCGTTTTGTGACTATGGTCTACAATCCACAATGCATTGTGGATCCGGCTTGTTTGATAGGTAAAACAGCTTTTTGACTTTACATACCATAATAAGACAATAAGCTCAAAATGAAAAAACTACTTTGTGTAGTTTATTGGTATCAATTTATTGCATTTTTGTTTTAAAAGTCCAATTTACATACCGTTAATAGTTATTGGTTATTGTTGTGTTTATATTTATTTCAATTTTTACATTTTTAATAGAGTTAATTACAGAAATGGTCCTTCAACTATTGACTTGGTAAAAGTCGATAGTCGATGGATCATTTATGGAATTAACTCTTTTTAATATTATTAAAATCGCCAAGAATCCTACATCTGAATTGACTCCTGACCTACGACACACATACATGATGTTAATATTTCAAATATTTTTTATTTTGATAGGAATATTTTAAATATGTTATGTCATGAAAAATAATATGATATTAAATTTGGCAACGTATCTTTTCATAGTCTCAACCAACCCTAGCTAGCTGGTTCATTTTTTTTACCACTCCTCTATTCTATATGGCACCTTAAAAATTGTGAAAAAAATATTTTTTATGTGATTGCTCTAAAAGAATCATTTTTCTCTCTCTCAATTTCTCCTTATTTTGTCAGATTGAAGTGGGGAGGCAAGGGAGGAAATTTTTGTGAGCGAAAATTGAGAAATTCCTTTAGGTGCTTAGGTTAAATTAATGTTTACTTTAAGTGGGCTAATATTCATCAATTTTGTATTTAATATAGGCGCAAATGATTAAGTACAGACATAAAAATGAGGGTTAAAAATGTAAATTAACATAGGCATTTTAGACTATGCGTTTGAATTGTTTCGGAATATCCTTATACGAATATACATACAAATATTATATTATTATTATTATATCATATGATTCAGAAGACAATACATATATAGCAAGTTTTTGAAACTATATATAAAAGACCCATCAAATTAAACTCCGGCGGCCGGCGGGTTAACACCGCCGAGGCAACCGGTGCCGCAGCTGACGCTGTTGGTGCCGCAAGCCGTCATGCATGCCATGGCGTCAAGCACGGCGGCGGCGCCGCACTGCATGGTGCAAGCCATGGTTCTCTGGCTACAGGTGACCAGGCACTGCCCTAGCTGCGCCGGCTGCGGCTGCGCTCCGCCTTGCTGCACCGCCGTCGCCACAAGCAGCAACACCATTATCGCCGCCGTCGTTATTGTACTCGCAGGATTGATCTGAAGAAACCCCATTCTAGATTAACTAACGGTGAAAATTAAATGGTTTTAATTAATTTGTGTGTGGGGTGTGATAAGCTGAGAATGGTTAATATATATAGTCGATTATATTACGCAGTACAGCTGTACAGTTCATTAATGTGCATATAAAGATGGTAAAGATGGAGGATTGCGGGCTTGAAGCAAGGAGGAAAGTGATGAGCTTTCTGTTAGGAGTAGCGTCATCTATGCATAATGCATGTATAACGTGCAGGCCCCACGCTACAATTCATGTTCCATCGGAGCACCAGGTTAACGAAATCTATCATACTGTTGACCTTGTAACTATAAGTAGTTTAACTCTAAATGGGATTTGATTTAACATTTAAACATCTTAATTATAGACAACTTAAACTAGTTTATCTCTTTATGGTCCTTTAGGGATTAAGATCACAAGATTGAGTTTACATACCCAATGCAAATAGTGGTTGCGAGTTACCCGACGACTATGATTACAAGACTGAATTTATTCTATGCACAGTCTCAAATACTACATGAAATCCATGCTCCATTTTGTTGTTGTTGTTGTTACAAGTCTTGGGTTATAGTGAAATATTTGATTAAGATATAGTTTAATCTATAAAAATTTAAAGCAAATGCAATAAAACCTACATTATATTGTTATATTTGTGGTTAATTAAAAAGACACGAATTAATATTTTAAATATGTTATGTCATCATGTAAAATGATATTAAACTTGGCAATGTAACGTTTTATAAAAAAGTCTCAACCAACCTTAGCTGCGCTAGCTGTCACATACACCAAATCAAAGGCTTAAAAGAACCGACCAACCTAATATATGGTCGTTTGCTCTGATATGCTGGATGTTAATGTCGTAATAATTAAAAGATACGTTACTGTCAAGTATTTTGTAGTCTGATGACATCGTATTATTGTTACCATTCCACATAGAATGTCACAATAAGTTCGAGTCTCACTCCAATCAAGGATGTTAACATATTATAAATAGGGTTAGTGGCTTAATTGCTTTATTTTTATGAGTCCAGTTCAGTTCACTTCCGCCGACGACGAATACTGGAAGTTTTCTCCAGTCGCCCGAAAAGTTATCGTCGGTGGCCGGAATAAGCAAATGACTTGTTAAAAATGTTAATTGTTATTTTTTTACTATTTAGTGGCTTACTTATTTTATTTTTCTGAGTTCAATAATTTATTTGAAGCTTATTCAAATTTGATGACTTAATTGTTAATTCATAAATAGTTCAGTGGCTTATTTGCACATTTTCACAATATTAATATGACACAACCCGTTTTTTTTTTATCCCAACCCGGATTTAAACCCAAAGTTTCAACCCGCTGTGTATCTTGCATTACTCTGTTACTCAGTTACTCACTCCTACCGTCTTCTGTAACTGTATGATACGGATCAGTGTTTCTCTTCACCTTTCGGTTTGATATTTTCTTCGTCGAGTCTCGCTACGCTCTACACTAAATTCAACAATGAGTTCCGGTAAATCGCCCAAATTACCTTATCGTCTTTATCTGAATTTTTCTTCTTAGAATTTGATATGTAATAATTGAATATGTAAATCCGCCTGTAATGCTTCTCTGGTTTATGCTACAGATGCGGATATGGAGGATTACGGTTTTGAGTACTCTGACGAGGAGCCGGAAGAGCAGGACGTCGATATTGAGAATCAATATTACAACTCCAAAGGTTTTTTTCTTAAATTTATGCTTTTAGTTTTCTTAGCTTCAATATTCTGAAAACTGAAAAGGGTGAAGTTTGCTGTTAGGCTTTCAATTTCTCTCTGATTATTCTTGTTTGGTGTTATTACGTGAAAGTTCCGCATCTGGACAAGTAGTGAAGTAGGCGACATGTTATTTTAGCGGTCAGAGTGATTTTTTTACGCTCAGACTGCTCAGTAGCATCGAATTATGTGAAGAAGAAGAGAGAGTAACTGAGTAAGTATGCATTGTCAATTGGCAGTGCAGGCTTCCTCTGCTGCCAAGGAGTGATGGTCTGGTGATCATGCTTAGTGTAGAGGAATGTGGTCTGAGGGACACACAAGAAGGCAAGGCATGTTTAGATAGATCATAAGGGGCTTTATTGAAATTTGTACCTGCAAGGTTTTGTCACTTTGAGTCATATTAATCAGTTCTTAGCTTCTTCTATAGCTATACTTGAAGCAAAAATATTATAACGGATATAACCTCATCAAAATTTGATTAATCTGTGTACCAATGGAAAAGAAATTGCAGAAGAGAAAATGTATGTTGGACTTGTGTTGTTCCTTGCTAGTGTTTTAACTTCAAACTAATAATTGATACATTAACCTTGCTATATCTAAAACCTTTTTTTTAAACATATTCTTCATATTTGTATGTTCATCCTTTTTCCCGAACCTTCTCTTCTCTTTTCCAAATTTAGTATTCCTTAAATTACTATTTTTGTCTGTGTTTTATTCATAGGCCTGGTTGAATCGGATCCAGAAGCAGCACTTGAGGGTTTTGCTGAAGTAGTTAGGATGGAACCTGAGAAAGCTGACTGGTGAGTACTGCAAACTTCTTAAGTAACCTATTGGAGTAGTTGCTTTATAGGAGATGAATGAGTATAATTAGAAGGCAATTGGGTCTTTGACTTGGGGGCTCGGTCTCTATGCTTTTTGAGGAAACCAAAACACTGCAGCATGTTTTGGGGGTTTCCCCCTTTATTTATTTATTCCTCTTTTTCCTTCCTCTTTCCAGGACAGAGGGGTTGTGGTGGTGGGGGTTGGATTGCTTGAGAGATTAAGGAAAACATATATGTGAACTTCTTTTATGAGATCTATTCTGCAGGAGGCTAATTCTCGTAGTATTAAGAATAGGCTTTACCTTGAATTCATTTTCTATGTCATCCCTTAAAGATTGCTTGTATTGATGGAGTTTGCACCAGTTAAGTTAGTCCTTAAGTAATTTACTTTTTTGTGTTTCTGTAACATTTCGAAATAGGCTTGTAAGTCATGTAGCTTGAATGCTAATTGGGGTTCCTGATGCATTATGGGGACATGCTTGCCAACAGAGGTCACAGAAGTAAAGAGGCGGCAAACTAGAGAAAGCTTTAGGCCTTGTTTGGTAAATAATTAGCTATCAGCCAATTTTGGCTTATTTGACCACTATTAATTGTTTGACTTGGTTAAGAAATCAATATA
>CM008342.1:35104302-35119613 GCA_002525835.2 Ipomoea batatas | reverse complement strand
ATGCCCAAATTGCTATTTTTGAGATTCATTCAAGCAAACATGATTTTATTTATTTTTATTCCAGGAATTATACCAGAAAGCACTGTCTATAAAGTCAGCAATTCCTCACCCACGAATTATGGGAATCATTCGTGAATGTGGAGGTAAAATGCATATGGCTGAGCGACAATGGGCAGATGCAGCTACGGACTTCTTTGAAGCTTTTAAAAACTATGACGAAGCTGGAAACCAGCGGCGTATCCAATGTCTAAAGTATGTATTATACTCCAGTCTTGTTTGCTTGAGTAGGCATATTTTGTGTGCATGGCATCTCTATGTTTGTGTGCTTCTTTTAGCATCTTCTCTCTTCAATTGAAAACAGTAGTATACAGTGAATGTAATCTATGCTCATTATAAGAAAGAAGGTATATCATAGGTCTGCACTCTTGGACAAATGAAACGCTATTCCCTTCAGTCCAGAGCATCTCCATTTCAACTTTTCTCCAACTTTACCATAATCTTCTGGTTGTTAGGAATTTTGAATGGAATTCTGCTGGAAGGCTAAAAATCATTCCTCTTGTAGATGATGACTTGAGGAAGAATTTCAATGATAAAATAGCAAAGTTGTAGGATGAAAATAGTAGTACAAGTGATGATCAGTACATGCATTGAACCACTCCCCATGCTTCTCAAGACTTGTTGAATGCCTAGCATTTGTTATTACTACCCATGACAGTTGGTTAAAAGCATCTCAGGCAAGTTCTGGACATGGCACATCATGCCATGTTTGTAGCACGAAAGCTTTCAATTATGACCACATGTACCTTTTGTTTCTATAATGAACTTGATGAGATTACTTGTACCAACTTAATTACTTTCTGATCAGTACCTTCCTAAAATGGCCATGGCCAAATCTACATGTCTTATGGTCAACTCTCCCTGTGGGGGCTTTTCCATTATTTTTTTGGTAGGATTTTCCCACTTTTCCTTCCATTTGTTACATGAGGTGCAAAGTAATATCCAGACTCCCAGGCCCCAGCTGATGGGAAATCTTTGTTTGCAATAACTGGCAGTTTTATTTGAGTCCAAGTCTTGCAGAGGTTATAGTGCATCTTCAGATGTTTTTGGACTTTTAAATACTTCCGCTTTCATCTAAACTCTTTATTAGGGTCATTTCTCACAAATTGGAATAGATATCATAATTGTTAAATTGTAATTTTCCACTTTGCATCACAAGTATAGCTTTATATTCTCTGACAATAACGCGATTACATGTTGGCTTGTGCAATTTTGGGGTTTTACCAATGCTCTTTCATCTATAGAATACAAATACTTGGGTTTGATTTGAAATTTAGCTTGTTGGGCAATAAAATATATTCAAGCTATCTCTAAGAATAACTATTTTACTTCCTCAAATTCGGCAGATACTTAGTATTGGCTAATATGCTGATGGAGTCTGAGGTCAACCCTTTTGATGGCCAAGAAGCAAAACCGTATGTATTTAACAAATTTAATTTGAGCTATTTTTTATTTTCTCAAAGTCCACTTATCAGTGAGTATGTCTATACTTGTCCACTTTATTGTGTGTTTATTAATGTGACCAAACTCTTCTGTGTTGTGCTTTTTAGATATAAAAATGATCCTGAGATATTGGCAATGACAAACTTGATAGCAGCATATCAACGAAATGAGATCCTAGGGTTTGAAAAAATTCTCAAGGTATTTCTATTTCACTATCTATAGTTTACATGTCTTCTCAGTTCTCAATCTTATGATTTAAACTGATTTCATAAATTTCTTCAGAGTAATAGAAGGACAATAATGGATGATCCTTTTATACGAAATTACATTGAAGATCTTATGAGGAATGTGAGGACTCAAGTGTTGCTCAAACTGATCAAGCCTTACACAAGAATTCGGATCCCTTTCATATCCAAGGTGATTAGATAGAGATCAGTGTCCTCTTTTGCAGTATTTGTTTTCCTATTTATCTATTCATTATTACAGTATTATTTTAAATACCACCATTCTTCTGATTTTTATTGGTTTTTGCCTTTTTTTTTTTGCTATTCTCTTCTGGTGGGTGGATACCCAACAGGGAGATAGGTTGGCTTACACCGTATATCAGTAATTGACATTGGTTGATATACAGGAACTTAATGTACCTGAGAAAGATGTGGAGGAGCTGTTGGTCTCGCTAATATTGGATAATCGTATACAAGGACACATTGATCAGGTGAACCGGCTCCTAGAACGTGGTGACAGGTATGTAGACTTTTGAAGTGTAGTACCTGTCTATTCCAATGACTTGTTTTCCACAGTATATTTCACATTTGTAATGTTTTGCATGCAGGTCAAAGGGGATGAAGAAATACACGGCCGTGGATAAGTGGAACACACAGCTTAGGTCCCTCTATCAGACTGTTAGTAACCGAGTGTGTTAATGTTTGAGATTTTTTAAGAGTATATTCTATCTGAAAATGTCACTCCTGGAAAACAATAGATTACAAACATTATGTTTACTTTTGCACGGAAGATGTTCATGGGTAGTCGAGAAGTGTCCATTTACAGAGATGTTGGCTCAAATGTAGTTTAAATGTTTTTGACAAGTTTGCTTACCAAACAACTTAAAAAGTTAAAGGTACTTCATCATTAGCTGTAAATCACCAAACTACTGGGGTAGGGCTCAGTTTTTGGTGTTCCCTTCCATGTGATCACAGTACACGTAGCAAAGATAGAGTGCCTGGCTTCTGGAGGTGGGTTTTTGACATTTTGTCAAGCTGTTTCTAACTCGAATATTATTAGGTTGGTAGTATGTCTATTGTCTACAGCTTGGCTTTATCTTTAAAAAGGATGAAGTGTATGCCCTGATTCTACAAAGATGACTAGCTTTCTATGTGCCTCTGCAACGGTCAAGGTAAGCTGGCTCAGACTTGTATTTGCTCTTATCTCGAGTAGTTGTTACTTTCAACCATAGCTCATTAACCAATTCAGAGTAAATAGCTTTACTTCACCTGTCATTGCAGGTATGTGGGACACATTTTGTGATTTAGTTCCTTCAAGAGTTCTAAGGCATATTATAGGTGAGAATTCTTAGGCTTTTTTTTTTTTTTTTTAAATAAAATAAAATTGGTGGTCTATATTTTGCTCCATTTTTTTCACCTCAAGGCAACCAATAAGAGAGCTATTTTTTTGGGGATTGCCAATTTGGCTGATTGGAAGTGGAAATTAGGTGCGATGATGTTTTATCTTGGTGAAGTTAGAAGTAGCATGAGGTGACGTGATGGGGACCCAATCTCTTTCCGCTTTTTGTACAAATGTTGAATTTGGCAAGCCAAGGCAAAACCGGACAATCACATGGACCCATTGCCATGCTCCACCAATCCTTAATTGGATAAACACCACTATCAATCATTGTCGTCTTTCCCTCATCATTGACGAGGCATTTGATTGGGAGGATAAAATTAAGAAAGAAATGAATTGTAATTCTGTGAAACAAAAGTATTAAAATTATATTACTTCATATTAATAGAATTAATGAAAATGAGAAAGGGGAGAAGTTATATAAAAACTAAAATGTGTTTATATAATAATAATAATAATAATAATAATAATAATAATAATAAAGGAATTTAGTATATTAAAAATGTATTGGGAAAGTATATTATTTGAGTATTAAAATTACATTATTTTGAATAATGTATCTTTAGTATACTAAAAATGTATTTTTTACAGTCTACACAAGAAAAATATTTAGGAGTATAATTTGCAGTTCATGTAGAATTACTATCTAGTCTCTAAACAATGCTGTGTTGACCATAGTCTACATAAAAATTTGCCAATAGCATTAGCTTTTTACTTAATTATAAATTATAAATTTTGATTTTGATTTTTTATTGTTTAGTTTTTAATCTTTAATTTTAAAAATTATTTCATACCCAAGATTTTGTAATGGAGTGATACCAATTTATGAATTTAAGTTTAGAGTTATAAGGCGGTTCTTAACCTTCTTTCACGTACCCCAACAAACCATTTCATCTATCTCTTTAAAAATGTTATCAAACTTTACGGTATTATAATTTATTTTAGATATTTTAATTTAAAACAAAGTATTTTAAAAATCAATTACTAAGAGTGAAAAAAAAAAATCAAAGGCCTTGTGGTCAAGCGGCATGAAGTGATTCTCCCTAGTGGGAGGTCATGGGTTCGAGCCTCAGTGGGGGCAATGTTGACTTTGTTGGGCTTCAGTAGATTGAGAGAGTATATGGACAGATACTACATGTACGGGTCAATAGTATTCAAAAAAAAAAGTGAAATAAAATTGAAAGCCATTAATGAAAAATGACTTTAAATCTTTAATAGGTTCTTGCTTAAAATTATGCTTGGCATGGGTCCTTTTAGTAATTTAGAAGGCCTTTTCCGGAATTACTAGAAAGAAAAAGGATGTTAGTGCAATTATCCATATACATACACACTGTACCCCAAAGGACAGCAATCCAGACCACGTGCCAACATTACAATATAACAGATATTATATATTATTTTCATTGTTTTCAAAAAAATATATATTATTTTCATTATTTAATAAAATTATAAAATATTAGTACATTTTTAAAAATTGGCAATTGATTTATTAGTTTTAATGTTTTTTTTTCCTTTTTAATAAGTATATATGCACAATTAAAACAACATTAGACTTAACTACCGATAATAAATATAAATATAATCTTGATATGAACTGTTGAAATTTCTCCTCTCTTTTTTTGGTTAATTTGTATTGATATTTTTAATTGCAATAGTATTTGAAATTGACTAATTTATTTGTTTATAAGAATATTGTCAGGATTATCATATAAATTGCGAAATATAATATTCAAATAATAATAATAATAATAATAATAATAATAATAATAATAATAATAATAATAATAATATAGACTCAATAATGGAGCATGCAAAATGATTGAGATGCGGAGAAGATGAACTAAAATAATTGAATAAGATATTCGACCTCAATTCGATGGTGATCTATATATAATTAACACTGTTTGTGAGTAGAGTATTTTTCTTGTGAGTAATATCCAAGGCTCCAATAATAATGATTTGACACAATATTTATTGTTATATAAAGTGATTTTTTTAAAGTAAAATGGCAGTTGATATTAGTCATGTAATATGTTAAGTTGACAACTCAACAATTTAATTGGATCTTACTATTGAGAACAACAAATAAAATATAATAATTATATAGATAATGATTTGACACACCATTTATTGTTATATAAAGTGACGTTTTTCTTTAGCGAAATGACATTTAATGAGATTAGCTACGTAATATCTCACCTCAACAATTAATTATACGAGTTCTACTATTATAAGGGCTCTCAAATTCTACTCCCTCAATTATACTCCATGATGTGGCAAGTATGAATCAGACATTTTCATCTTGTGGGTCCATAAAAGGTTGTCTACATTCAAGATTTGTGAGAATGAGTAAAAGTTGAGAGTATAATTTGTGAGTACAACTAGTATTTTTTTAAATTATTATAAAGATAATGATTTGACACACAATTTATTGTTATATAAAGTGACATTTTTCTTTAACAAAATGACATTTGAGATTAGCTACATAATATATCAACTAAACAATTTGGTTGGTCGTTACCCGGAGCAATAAATAAAACATGTTAATTATACAAATTTTTAGTGTTAGATATTTCAATTCTACATATTCTTTGTGTAGTGATTTGATTATACAAATTGTAAAAAATTGATTGACTTGTTTCATACTTTTTATTTTTCCTCTTTTTCATAACATAATGCATTAGGTGGTACCAAATAAAATGATAATAAAAATAAATAAATAAAATGATAATAATGCACTCTTTGTTTTGGGCAGGCAAAAGATTGACAGATCACAAAAATGGGAATTATTTTATATTTATATATTTTTGGTTGCATACGTGGCTTTCTGTGCATTCTCTGCCTCACAAGCATGGCAGAGCGTGGAGCCCACCCCACCGTACTACCCACGTGGACTACTATTCCTACCAAATACTTTTGGCCCACAATTCCAATTCCATATTGTACAAAATGCCATTATTGTAACCGCCTCCTACTAATAACCAATACTACGTATATGCTATTTTCAATCATTTACTTTCCTATTATTCTATGTTTTTGTTTTGTTTTTTTTTTTTTTTTAATGTTAGTGACTCTATTCTCGATCTCATGACTTTCCATATGAAAAAGTCATTACATGTCATTTGAAGGTACTTAGTTATGCTATCTTTTTGTTAGATATTGTGATTAATACTCTAATACCCGCTGTTTTATTTTATCTATCATACTAATCAAATTAACTCTTTTTCTTTGTCAAAGGCTATATGATTGAATGACATAATTGTAGCTCTTTTAAATGTGAAGTCTCAGGTTCGAATAGATTCTACATTGTAACATAGTCGGCAGTACTATATTAACACCAACTTTAATATTATGAAAAATTAAATTAAAAATAATTGGGATGGAGTATCTACCACTAAAATCATAATCATACCTCTTCGTACATACCACCCTAAAATGAATGATAAAATATTTGAATAATTAAATCTTATTCCCACATTTTAAATTTTTTTTTTTTTATTTATATTGAGATCCATAGTTACATACTGTAAATTTTAAAGCTCGTCTAACAAATGTAATTATTATACTTCAGGTATAATAATAGTGAAAATTGTTCACTATTATTCAATGGTGCGTTTTAAGTGAAGTCCGGTTGATTTTTCGACAAAGAAATCACACAAATCAACTTAGAGTTTAAGTTACTTATAACTGACCGGAATCAAATCAAGAAAGTCAATAAATTGAACTTGAAAGTTCGTGATAATCAAGACAACAACTAGATTAACTTGATTGGGATTGTTAAAAAAAAATTGAGTGGCTAGAAATATCGCAATTATTACTCAAAAATTTATACTATGTAAATCTTATCAATTAAGCTTATAACATTATGATTACGCGTGTGGAATATGACTGGGTTACTTCGTACATACTCCTTCCATCCCGAATTGATTGTTACACTTACTTTTTATACTCTTTTTATGGAACTAAAGTAATTGCTATGTGTTTTTCAATTATATGATTTATATCGTTCACTTTTGGAATATAAAATGCAATAAAGGAAATAAAACTCATAAGGATAAATTGAAAAAAATAGAATGGGACGATGTTCAATTTAAAAGTAATAATAATAATATTTTAAAACAAAAAAAAAATGAAAGTAAAACAGATAAAATGAGATCGAAATATATATTCTTATGGTAGGACAGTAAATTGTGTTGACTAGGAGCAGGGAAAGACATACGTTGTCACATAATCTGCTTTTTCATGTTCACTTGTTTTTAAAGATTTTGTCTGCGGGAGTGGATCTGTGCAGGGCCATGTATACACATGATATGATGATGGTGATTCAGATTGGGAGGTTGTTCTAATCGGATTAGTCCTATTCTGCTTCGGGGCTGGGGATAATTTTGTTTTGGCCCAACAACTCTTCGAAAGGCCGGTTTACACCGTGCTTATCATAAGCTCACCATCACCACGGCAGCACCACCACTTTTCGCTCTTATCTGCCACACTCCCATCTATTCTCCTTACAGGTTCCAATCAAGTAAACCCTCCCCCCCTCTCTCTCCCCTCTCTTTTTTCACTTTTTTAGTCTTTTCAAACCACCTTTTTGGTTTGAGTCTGGGTTTTCTTCATTATTGTCTGGGCTTTGTTCCTCTTGAGAGTTGTGTTCCAATTCTTCCATTCTTATTTGTGGGTGTTTCTAAATTCTATAAAAAGTTCTTTTTTTTAGCATTGGGTCTTCTGGGTTTTGCTTTCTTTTGCCTCACAAGCTCCTATTTGCTTTTGGGTCCCTTCAAAGACTCAAACTTTATTGCCACTGGTGATTTGGGTTGCCTTTCTTGATTTCTGCATTGCCTATTCTTGGACTCCATTTTCTTGTTAAACATCACTTTTTCTTTTGCATTAATTTCTTGGTAGTGAAAGGGTTTTGGAACTCAAATTGAATTTTTCCTCTTTTTTTTGGCTGGATTGCATGATTTTTTTTAGATCAAAACGGGAGGGGGGGGACCCCGAGGGCTAGACCAAACTAGGAGGTCTCCCTCACTCTTCGACACTGCGTGGCACGCATGAGATCCTTGTTGAAGGCCTCCTCACATTCCGGTGGGCACGAAGAAAACTCCATCCAGTCCACCGCTTGGGTATTGCCCATTAAGGCTAACGCATCCGCGCTCCTATTCTGCTCTCGATAGATAGTACGAATGGAAAAGCTCCAGTCCTTCTCACACCAGCTAACCGCTTCATTCACAAGATCTCGAGCAATGCCCCGGAGGTCTTCTTTCTCACAAATCCATCTAGCGGCTTCTTTGGCATCGGTCTGTATTTCCAAATCCCTTACACCTTTTTCCCAGGCCCATTGCATGGCCTTAACGATCGCACACACCTCTGTAATGGTTGGGTCAGTGGCAGCAGTTGAGCCAACGAAACCTCCCTTCCACCGTCCATCAGCGCTCCTGAGAATACCACCAATACCAGCAGTCCTTGTTGTTGCTTTCACGCTCCCATCCACATTCAGTGTAAGTCTATGGTTTGTGGATGGTTTCCAACTCAGCTGTAAAATCTTCTCGGATACTGCTCTGGTTCCCATGTGTGACTCACGCTCAAAAGCTCTACTAATTTCCTTATCAGCCTCGCGTATCCAAACAGTTTTCCTGTGAGTTTCCATCTTTCCTGAATTGAAAATGCGATCGTTACGCCATCTCCACAGCCACCAGATGGTAATTGCAAATACTCTCGGCCACTCGTGGTGTTCCTCAGTTTTCGTCATCTTCATCATGTTCTGATCCATCCATTGGCGCAGGTTCAAATGTCTCCATCTTCTCCAGCAAGCTCTACCCAGCAACGCTACCCAAACTTCCTCGGCATGTCTGCAGTCCCGCAGGATGTGGATTGTAGTTTCCTCTTCACCGCAGCACACCTCGCAATCGCCATTCATAGTGAACCCTCTTCTTTTGCGTTCTGCATTACCAAGAATTCTTCCATGTCGGGCAGTCCACAAGAACAACCTCATCTTGCTTGGAACTTTGATCTTCCATACGTTCACCCACCCTGGTTCCTGCAAATGTGTTCCAATACCTGCGATAATGTTGTAAGCAGAGTTCATAGTGAACTTACCAGAAGCCTCCCCTTGCCAAGTTGGTTCATCACAATTTCCAGTCTCATCGAGAGATAGTAGTTCCATGGATTGACGAATATCCCTTGGAAGATCGTGGATTGCACTCCAGTCCCATCCGTTGCTGCCTCTCCAATAGTCTCTAATAGTCATGCTCTTGTCCGCGTCATTCCCGCCAGGCGGAAGGTATCTCGCAAGAGGTTTCTCATTAATCCATGCATCCTCCCAAAACCGGGCCGTTCTACCATTTTTTACAGTAAAACGGATACCAGTTTGGAGAGAATCTGATCCAGAGACAATGCCACGCCAAGCATTTGAGCATCCTACTTTCAATTCAAAAATATTCATACCAGTTTTTCCATGAGCATACTTGGCCCTTATGATTCTGACCCACATGCTATCGCCTTCCGTAAGGATTCGCCACCCAAGTTTAGCCATAAAGGCTAGATTGACCTCCTTAGTCGATCTTATTCCAAGCCCACCCATGGATTTAGGCTTTGTCACCACATCCCATCTAATTAGATGGCATTTTCTCTTATCTTTAGTGCCACCCCAGAGAAACCGACGAATACGTCTATCAATCTCCTCCGAAATACCTGTAGGCATAAACATAGTTTGCATGGTATAATAGGGGATAGTATGCAGTACCGTTTTCACTAAAACATGTCTCCCTGCTAGGGTAAGGAACCGCATTTTCCATCCTTCAAGTCTTGCATCAATTCTTTCCAGAATGTGATTGAACATCCCCTTTGTGACTCTCCCATGAATAGAGGGAACTCCAAGGTATTTTCCCAGGTTGTTTGTAATTGGGATGCCTGCTAGCTCTGTTAGGAACTGAGCTTCTTCCTGGCCCACATTTTTAGAGAAGAAAATTTGTGATTTGCTTAGGCTAACTTTCTGGCCTGAAGCCTTGCTAAACTTCTCTAAGCATTGTTTGATTAGCATAACTTGGTCCTGTGATGCTTCTGCAAAAAGAACAAGATCATCAGCAAAAAATAAGTGGGTGAGGGTAGGGCTATACCTGCTCAGCCGTATGCCTCTCCACCTGCCTTTTTGGACTTCATCATTGATTAGGTGACTAAGTCTCTCCATGCACATCACAAAAACGTAGGGAGAAATGGAATCTCCTTGTCTAATACCCCGGGTGGGAATAATTTGATCCAGTTGTTTCCCATTCCACAGGATGTTTAGCTTGGAGGTTGTCACACAAGTCATGACATTTCTTACCCAGGTTTCGTTCATGCCAACTTCCTTGAGCGTATCACGAATAAAGTCCCAATTCAATCTATCGTAAGCTTTCTCAAGATCAATTTTGAGAATCATCTGCCCAGTCCTAGTGTTTCTCGTGCGCATAGAATGTAGAGCTTCTTGGTACACCAGGATGTTATCCGTTATTTGACGACCAGGGACAAAACTGCTCTGTTCAGGACCAATGAGCTTCCGAAGAATGGGTTTGATTCTATTGGTCATGGTCTTTGTAATGATTTTATAGATCACATTGCACAGGCTTATGGGTCGGAACTGACTCGCACTCGTCGGACAATTTACTTTAGGGATCAGGGCAACCAGAGTATCATTCATTCCCTCTTCCATTATCCCAGAATCCATGAACTGTTTTACCTGTTTGTACACAGAGTTCCCAACAATCTGCCAAGATCTTTGGTAGAAACAGGCATGGAATCCATCTGGACCAGGCGCTTTAAGGGGTCCCATATCAAAGAGGGTTGCTTTCACTTCCTCCATAACAATATTTGCATTAAAGATGTTCCAGTCCATCACGCTCAGCGTAGGAAACTTCCCTTTGAGAGCGCAACCCTCTACTATTTCACCGCCCTCAGTGAAAATACTAGAGAAAAAACTATGGATGGTATTTTCAGTTTCCTCCTCGCTAAGCACCTGGGCCTGGTTGGTGTCAAGAATTCTGAAACTCTTTTTCTTGGTATTCTTTATTTTAGTTGCCGCATGATAGAAGCTTGTATTTCTATCGCCCGAGGCAATCCACTCCTCCCTTGCTTGCTGGTACCACATGATTTCCTCTTGGTGGAGAATTTCATCAAGATCAGCTCTGAGTTTTCTTTCCAGTCTGATGATTCCCGAGTGGTACATGCTATCCAGTTGTCTTTGAATTCCTTCCAATCTTCTTATAAGTTTTCTTTTCCTTAAGTGAATATTCCCAAAGGTGTCAACATTCCACTGTTGTAGCTTGTTTGCTACGGTTTGTCTATTTTCCCAAACTGAAGCATCCACATTCCAGTTTTCCTTTATAAAATCCATGAAATTTGGGTGGCGCATCCAGGCTCCTTGAAATTTAAAGCTTTTGGTTTGGTCATGCTTATTGCCATCAGTTTTGATCAGAATAGGGCAGTGATCCGAGTTTATCATAGGCAAGTGCGTCACCTCCGTGTTGCCGTACCTATCAAACCATTCCATCGAACCTAGCGCTCTATCAAGTCTAGCGCCCTTAAAAGTTCCGCATTCCTGCCCTCTTTTCCAAGTAAATTTCTGACCAGAGAAACCCAAATCGACTAAAGCTTCTTCAAAAATCCAGTTCTTAAAGTCACTATTGCGGTGGTTGCCCGGGCTTTCCGGATTAGAGATTTCATCAATGCTAGTAACCGCATTAAAATCCCCGGCAATTAACCAAGGTCCAGTAATATTCATTTTAGTACGATCTAATTCACTCCACAGACGTCGCCGTAGGTGCATCGCCGGACTGCCGTAAACAACTGAGAAGTGCCAGGGGTTTTCACCATTTTCCGTAACCTTCAGATGAACGAACTGAGGGTGAGAGTGCACCACTTCAATTTCGATTGTATCTTTCCAAAGGACCCAAATACCTCCACTAAAACCTAAAGCCTCTACTCTGATCCAATTTTCAAATCCTAGGTTCTTGCAGACACTGTCAGCATGATCACCAGACGTTCTAGTTTCCAACAGACAGAAGATATTCGGTTTGTGACAATTTGCAATCCATTTGGCAGCTCTAAGGAAGCTCTTAGACGCTGCACCTTGGCAGTTCCATGTTATAACCTTCATAGGAAACAAAAGGAGAAAAAACGAACGCAAACAGAAAAAGAGACAAACAAGCGCAAAAAACAAACAAAAGAACAAAACAAAGCGCAACACACAAGGGGAAAGAGAGCAAACCGAGCGGCAAAGACCCTCAGAGCTCCATCTCCATAGCACCTTCTCCCTCGCCATCCAGGCTGTCCTCAAAGAGTTCCCCATCCGTAGGATACGATGAGTCATCTTCCTTTTGGTCGGGTGGATCCCCATGATGTTCCACAATATTCTTTTCGGTCGGGAATATCTCCTTTGTGCCTATTTCATTGTCATTCCCAACCACTTGCGTCTCTTTATCTCCCATAATATTTCCTTTGACAAGAGTATGCTCATTTACTGCCCCAGCCTGGTTGACTCCTCTCGGTTTAACATTTTGCATTTGTTTGCTCTTATCTTTGTTCACAGGCCCCTCGTTCACCACCTTATGCTTCCCATATTTGTTATTACCATCTATTTGTTTCTCAGAGACTTGAGTCGTGGGTCTCTTTCGTCTAGAAGCTCCCCCATTTGCCTGACCTTTAGTTGTGCCCCCATTAGTTGTCACGTGATTCGTTGCTACTTTCCCTGGATTCCCACTTTGGTCAACTTCCACTCCCTGCTCCTCATATGGTAAGTCATTTACGTGTTCCTCAGCAAGGGAATTGAATCTGGATCCTGAGCTCATTCCCACTTTTTCTTTCCCTTTTCCTTCTGTTCGCATGTCTCTCTTTCCTTGTTCGTTTTCATATCTCTGATTCTTCTCTGGATTCTTCGTGTATCTTCTTGCCTTACGTTCCGCAATCATCCAAGATCCATAATCCTCTGTAACTTCCGGTCTCACATACGATCTTTCCATACCAGGGCCCTTCCTTCCTTTTCCATTATTCTGACCGTTAATCTCTGTTTCCCTAGATGCCGGCGACCGACCGTCGCCTCCCTCCCCCGTCTGTAGTTCTTCCATGTCATCATGCTCATGATTCTGGGGGCATTTTTCAAGGTTGTGACCATACATACCACACTTAAAACAAATTAGATGTAATCCCTCATATACTACACCCCTCACCTTTCTTCGTAGTGTAAATTTAGACAAGAGAGGTTTAGTAATGTCTACCTCAACGCATATTCTTGCAAACATAGCACGAGATACCAGGCTCGTGGCCGTATCAACGTTGATTGCCCTACCGATCTTTGTTCCGACCCTCATGAGGAACTTGTGATCGTAATACTCCGCAGATAGGCAAGGAAATCGCACCCAAACTATTACAGTTTCAGTTTTGTCTGTAAGAGGATCGAGGTTTGGAACCCATTCCTTGACGATCAAATAATGGTCCATGACCATCCAAGGACCTCCGTATTTCGCAAATTCGTAATCTTCTAACGATGCGAACTTGGCAAGAAAATAACCACCTTCAATGGAGATTAGTTCCATTCTCGCCTTCGGATGCCACAACGCAGTTAGCCTTCTCAAGAGGTAAGCATACCCCACAGTTCTTCCCAGCACTTTGATAATGAGGGTCTGCTTCCATCTGCTGCGTAGGCGAAGTTTCTCTTCCTTCGTGAGTCGGATTACAGGGCAACCTCCATCAACCTGTTCATCAGGGTCTTCTTCTTCATCATCCGAGATTAAATCCAGATCATTCAGGGTGGCAGAGGAGCTGCCAGTTTCGTTTGCAACCACCTGCTTGAACGACAGGGTGCCCGTCGTTTTCTCCGGTGTGATGTCACTCATGGTCGGCGACGCTTCTCCCATCGGAGATTCCGTGGATGTCTTCGTCTTCTTAGAGTTCCGATCAATGAGATCTTGCTCTTCGCTGGTTTTTTGAGAGGGATTTTTCTCCATTCTCTCGTACGGACAAGAAATGAGAGAGTTTCGGCTGCTCAGAGGAACCCTAATTTTTCGTTCCAACTGCAGTATTAATTCAACACAACTGCAGTATCAACCATAACCCATGGTCCATAATGCATTGTGGACCATGGCATCCTGTATAACGACTGCATTATATAAATATAGGCACTTGTGTTGACGAGACGTCAATTATTCTTTTATATTACATTTACTTATCTCCCAAATTCAATTTTCAATGTAATTAGTACAACATTTCACATTATTGCTTTTTTATATTTCTTATGTCATTTTGTGTGGTTTATATTTGATTATTATAATCATGATTAATAATCAAAATAGGGTTGCATTTTTTTTCATTATTTAAGATTGTAAAAATCAACTTTCTGTGGCGTTGTGTTCGTAAAAATGTTTGTGGGTTATGTCAAGTTTAATGTTGATGCCTCAGCCCTCATTGCATGGAAATTTCTTGGGTTTTGGGGCCATCATTCGAGATCATGCAGGGCGTTTTGTGGCGGCATATGGGGGGTCGCTTATTCTGTGAGCAAGATCCTTATATCACCGAAACATTGGCAGTCAAGGAAGCACTTACCTGGATCAAGGGCCGTAATATTAATAACGTCATAAAAAGTCCGATTGTTTAAATTTTTGCAACAATTTTAATTTTGTAAATCGGGATAACTCTTATGTGGGTCTTATTATTAAGCAGTGCCGTATCATTGTTAGCGACAATGTAAACATCTTTGTTCGTCATGTTCGGAGGTCAATGAATCATACAGCTCATGTGCTTGCACGGGCTTAGTAACATCAAGAAGGTTGAACAATCATAGATGGACGACTAATCTCATTTGTCCATCTAGGATGATCATGGGTTGAAAATGAAGTAAACATTGCGTTAACATTTTTGTAATTAAGAATGTATGTGCATTTGGAAACAGTTGATAGTGTACATGTGAATCGGATAACTGTCAGTGCACTCACATGTGTGTAGCATTAGTTATCTGTGGATGCACTATCGTATATTTTTCAAAGGAATAAGTGTCAAATAGGTCATCGAACTGCATATGATAATATAATTAGACCACTAAACCTTAGCTAAACTAACTCATTTCATTCAACTTGTTCAATTTATAGATTTTTCATATTTCTAACAGGTCACCCAAATTTAAAATATTTTTAAAAAATAATAATAATTATATATATATATAAACT
>CM008342.1:35085556-35101874 GCA_002525835.2 Ipomoea batatas | reverse complement strand
ATAGGTTTTGACTATCCCCAGGTAGTTGCATCAATTTCTTTTAATTCCAATTGATGAAACCCATGTTGAATGTGGAGGACTTCTAGAAAGAATTTATTTTGATTTTCAAGATTGCCAGCTGGAATGTTCACCCTACCATAGTTTTCTAATGATTAACAGAAGCAAAACATGTTATATTTTGTTGAACTTGTTATTAGCTTTTAGTCATTTGTTATATAATCAGCTGGAACCTGACAGAAAGTGTGAAAAATATGGTGTAGGAGTTGCGATTTTAAGAAGAATTCACTGGTTGTTTGATCATGAATCAACCGAAAATCAAGCGTAAAGTTGGTAAATATGAACTCGGGCGGACAATAGGCGAGGGATCATTTGCCAAAGTTAAGTTTGCGAGGAATTCCGAGACTGGAGAACATGTTGCTCTGAAGATTCTTGACAAAGATAAGGTCCTAAAGCACAAAATGGCAGAACAGGTTAGTTTCTGAGCCCTGTATCGATTGCTCACACTCTATATCGATATTTGTCTGCATAATTTATGTGACATTCTCACATTCGGTTATTGATTGTAATGCTATGTTTCAAATGTGCTATATGCTTAATTTGACAGATCAAGCGGGAAATAGCTACAATGAAGCTAATAAGACATCCAAATGTTGTTCGCTTGTATGAGGTCTCCCCTCTCTCTCTCTCTCGCTCTCTCTCCCCCCACCCCCACCATGTGTGTGCAGAGCCCATAGCCACCTGTTTCTGACAGAACATGTGTTCCCCTTCCATGCTGTGAAGCCACCATGTGTGATTATATTGTTTATGTTTTCCTAACCTGTCTTAGTACAATGGTTTCATTTACATCAGTTGGACATAGTGACGGAGAATTTTGTTTGAAAAATAAATAATATGAATTAAAATAAAGATGCGTGAAAAAGTGGAGAGGTCTAAAGAACAATGCTCCAATAGTAAAATATGCGTTAGAGTTACAAACTCCCGGTAATGATATCATAGGTTGAGAGTATAGACCAACATTAAATTGGTTAAGAACGTTACGATACTAACTTAGTATATTATTTTATGCTTGATTTCAAATGTTCAAATGTATAAGGTTTCTAGGCTGTTTGATTGGGGCAAATCTTGACATAATTTGGGTTAGAAACTGTTATGTTGGATTATATATGTTGATGACCTGTGCAGTTCATCTGTTGAATACGTATAATTTAGTCCCGAAATATGTTATTTGACAGAGAGATTCAAACTCGTTCAGTGGAAAAAATGAAACTTACATCCGACATTCTTTCATTGACACCTTTACTTCATATACCTTCAGGTGATGGCGAGCAAGACCAAAATATTCATCGTTTTGGAATTTGTTACCGGTGGAGAGCTGTTTGATAAAATTGTATGCATATTCTTCCTTTTCCCCCGTGATTCTGGCATTTTCGGGATGAAACTTGGCAAATTCCAAATCTGAGTTTCTTCCCACTTTAAAAGGCTAAACACACAAAATAATGGTGTATATATTTATCAAGATATAATCTCCGATTGGATTTACTCTTTACATAATTTCTTGACTACAAAGGTAAATCATGGACGGATGAGGGAGGATGAGGCGAGGAAATATTTCCAGCAACTTATAAATGCGGTTGATTATTGCCATAGCAGGGGAGTCTACCACAGAGATTTGAAGGTTGATACTGTTACTTTTGCATCATTCCGTGAAAATTGAAATAGCTAGCTAGACAAGCGTCCTATTGCTGTTGCTCTCTCGGCCGGTTAATACGTGACTATTTACATCTTTCTGCATTCATTTGCTTGTGCAGCCAGAGAATTTACTATTGGATGCTTCTGGGAATCTCAAGGTTTCTGATTTTGGATTGAGTGCCCTGTCCCAGCAAATCAGGGTAATTACTCGATTATACCGTCCCCATTGAAAAAATAAGAGAGAACATATGGGTTTATAAGGTCATGGGTTAAACTAGCTAATTGATTGGATTCAGTCTTTTAGTGTGACCCATGTGTATTATAGCCCAATTGAGTGACCTTAGCTCAATCTTAGATTATAACATGGTATCAGAGCCTGTTCAGTCCACAACTCAAGTGGTCAACTGGTTAGATTCAAAAGACATATGAGATTGCCTCATTCTTAGATTATAACACCCATAATAAACGAATTAACTGAAAATACGAACGTTGAAATGCAAAAAATAATCTGATTTACTGCGTTATTTTGGCAGGATGACGGCTTACTTCACACCACCTGTGGAACTCCAAACTATGTTGCTCCCGAGGTATAAACAACACCGGGATGTAAGAAGAGTGCATTGTTTTTTTTTTTTTCCTTTGCACTTAGTCTTGAGTAATGAAGTTCTTCTCTTAGGTTTTAGATGATCAAGGTTACGATGGGTCAGCTGCGGACTTGTGGTCCTGTGGAGTCATACTCTTTGTATTGCTTGCAGGATACTTGCCTTTTGATGATCCTAATCTTATGAACCTATATAAAAAAGTGAGCATTTTTCACAATCTTTTGCTAAAAATTTCATATGTTTTTGTTAGTTTCACTAAATCTCTATTATGTGACATGCAGATATCCTGCGCTGAATTTACTTGCCCGCCCTGGATCTCCTTCAGCGCCATGAAGTTAATTACTCGAATTTTGGATCCAAACCCCGTGACTGTGAGTGCTTCTGTTTTTGTTGTTTCAGTAGAAAGTAAACCCTCTAAGACAAGGCCAAAAAAAACCCGTAATTCACATTAGCATAAAATTTGATTTCTCCTTGTGTTTGCTTTTATTGTGCAGCGAATTACCATTCCCGAGATATTGGAAGATGAGTGGTTTAAAAAAGACTATAAACCTCCCGTTTTTTATGAGAAAGAAGATACAAACCTGGATGATGTGGAGGCTGTTTTTAAGGATTGTAAAGTGAGTTTTGTTTACATAGAGTTACTTTCAGAGTGTACTTGAAACAATTACGGGATTTATAACTCATGAAATTCACATCTTTTTTTTTTTTAATTGTAACAGGAGCATCATGTTACGGAGAAAAAGGAAGAGCAGCCAACTGCGATGAATGCATTTGAGTTAATTTCTATGTCAAAAGGGCTCGATCTTGGAAATCTCTTTGATGAAAAGGTTTCTTCTATACTTATGCTTCTTGTTCATACTTTATAATTGTAATTGAAAAACAATGCAACCTAAAACTCAAAAGCACGGAAACTTATTCTCGTTTTTCTCAGTATGGCTTAGTATTAGGATAGGAATAAGGGGTTATCTTTCGTTAATGTGGAAATTAGTGAATTAGTCTTATTTATCCCGCATCTTGATGATCGGTGATCCATTGTTCACAGGGATTCAAGAGGGAAACGAGGTTCACTTCTAAATGCCCAGCAAATGAGATAATCACTAAGATCGAAGAAGCTGCAAAGCCCCTTGGTTTTGATGTTCGGAAGAAGAACTACAAGGTAATGTGCAATTTGGACCACTTCGGTTGATGTTATAGATATAAAGAAAATATAGTTTGTGCAATATAATTTACCTTTATCCTAAGATAACGGAAGAAAATAATTACTCTATATCTTACGTTTTATCTTTAGATGCGGCTGGAAAACAGTAAAGCGGGAAGAAAAGGAAATCTTAATGTTTCAACTGAGGTGCATGATTACAACTGTTTTTAAATTATAATTCTGTCAAAATATGGCGTTTAGTTTGTACCCTAAACTATGATTCTCAATTCAGGTATTCCAAGTTGCCCCCTCTCTTCACCTTGTCGAGGTGCGAAAGGCTAAAGGAGACACGTTGGAATTCCACAAGGTACGTATCATGTGATCAGCTTGGCAATTATAGCTAACCATGATACAATCCTCTTGGAGATTTGTAGCACTTAGTCTCCGTTATAATTGGGCTATAATGCACATGGGCCAAACCACACTAAAAGACGTTAGCCACTGAGCCATTTTTTTAATCTAACCATGGACCGTCAACTGGGCTATAATGCACATGGGCCAAACCACACTAAAAGGCTGAATCCAATCGATTAGCTAGTCTAATCTATGGCCTTATAAGCCCATATATTTCTCTCTAATTTTTTAATCAAAACCTAAATTTACATTATGATTCATTTTATCTGGTGTATTTTTTTTTTCCTGCAGTTTTACAAGAACCTTTCTACTTGCCTTGAAGATGTAGTTTGGAGAACTGAAGAAGATATGCAAGAAACAACATAGAATTTGCCAACCATGATTGCTACCCATTTGTTTTCAGGCCTTGGTCTTCATTCTCTTATGTTCTATTTTTTTTTTTTTTTTGGGTCTTTTATGGGACCTTTTTCTCCCATGAGAGAATTAGGAAATTCACTTTGTTGTTCCTTTATTATAGGCAGTGGAAAGCAGAGATGGCTCCTATAGTCCTCCTGTTGAAGTGGTTGATGTGAATGTTGTATACTGTGTATGCTTGTTTATGTGATTCAGTGATTGCAAATTGCAATTGTATACATGTGATGTTAAAGCGAGCGAATTGTTAATGCAACTGTAAGGTTGGAAAAGTGTCTTTCGTATGTATACCTCGTGTTAAAGAGCTCTGAGTTAGATCCTACACTTGAGTAAGAGTAAAACTCTGCGAATTGTTATTGCAACTGTAAGGTCAGAAAAGTGTCTTTTGTATGTATACATCGTGTTAAAAAACTCTGGGTTAGATCTTACACTTGAGTAAGAGTAAGACTCTGCTAGTGCAATTCGATCTGAATCCAGATTAGTCTTATATTACTATATTAGTGTAATATTGGTTGTCATATGACAAAAATCTGGACCATATCTCATTCATAATGTATAAAAAAATGTATACATACAGGGTTCTTTTGGTAGTTTACAGTAGCATTTACATTTCACATGTTACATCTAGTCACTAAATATGCATACATAATAGAACTACAACTCCAACATAAAACCAAAACTAGTACAAAAACATTATGTTTTTATCTGCTACCTAGGACTAGGAGTGCAAATAGTTGAAACATATACTATCTTGAGTTTGTGGGGGCTCTTACTGTCTTATGAGAGTGATCCAACTTCTTTTGTGTTGCCCTAGATGCATCTTTTGGTCCTGGGAGGTGTTCAAGTGCATCTAAAACATCTGCCATGGGTGGCCTTGCTTTTGGGTCTATGTGGAGGCACTTATAGGCAAGAGCAGCTGCAGCTTGGGCACCTTTCTTGGAATATTGACCACCCAACCTGGTGTCCATGATTCTCACAACTCGTCGGCTATCGTTTAGGGATGGCCTTGCCCAGTCAACTAAGGTTTCTTCGGCGCCCCCTACGCTCTCGTCGCCCAGGGCTCGCTTTCCTGATAGCAACTCTAACAGGACTACCCCGAAGCTGTAGACATCGCTCTTTGGAGTCAAGTGACCTGTCATGAATCATTTCGTTTAGGTCTTTGAAGAGGTCTAGTTTTGCTAAAAGGTCAAATTTCTTGCCATTCTATATCTCTTAGGTTAAAGATTATGCACAAGAAAAGAACCAGCAATAGGGACAATCCCAACCAAGTTGGTCATAGTGTTAACTTGATAACCACAAGGTTACAAGTTCGACAGTCAGCAGGGCTGGTTTATCTCCTTGTGGTCCACTTGTCCTTTGCTGGCTAGGGTTACAAGCCAGGATTTACACAGTGCACACCCTCAGCTCAAAAAGAACAAGTGGTATGAAAAAGCAGTGTTGCCATAGAAAGTTAGCAGAAGTTGAGGAAGAAATTAACCTGTGGCTACATATTCTGGTGCAGCATAGCCTCGAGTTCCTACTACCCGAGTTGAAACGTGAGACTTGTCTCCAACAGGACCATCTCTCGCAAGGCCAAAATCAGAAAGTTTTGCGTTGAAGTCCTGCACAAGTTCGATAAAAAGTCACGTAACTAAAAAGGAAACCAAACGACAGTCATTATTCATCGAAAACCATTGGCATACCGAATCAAGAAGAATGTTGGAAGCCTTAAGGTCCCGGTAGATCACATTCGCGTTGAGACCATGCAAGAAGGATAAACCCCGTGCAACATCAACAGCAATACGCATTCTAATAGACCAAGGCATGAGTTGAACTCCTTCTGCATATACAATTGGAATATAATATATCAAGGCACAATAACAAAAACGTTTTATAGAAACAAGATCATCTTAAACTTGCAAAGAGGATATATAGATAAAACGAAAAACATATTTACTCACTCCGGAACAGATGGTTTTCCAAGCTTCCTTTTGGCATGAACTCATAAACCAGAAGTCTGTTTTCAGATTCCAAGCAATACCCGATCAACCTCACGAGATTCGTGTGATGGAGCTCGCTTAAGTAGTTAACCTCCGACTGGTATAGAAATAAAGTTCAATTACCATACAGAGAAATTAAAAGAATTTAAGTACTGAACAAAAGTTCATAGGGGCTTAAAGAACACATACAACCCATTCTCTGTGACCTTGGAAGCTCTCGGGCTTAAGTTTCTTTACAGCCACTACCATCCCGGTTCCCGGTCTGCAGGGAGCGAATGAGTTTTCATCTACCCATCCTTTGAAGACATAGCCAAAACCTCCCTCACCGAGAAGACTGTCAGACCGGAAATTCCTAGTGGCGACTTTTAGGTCATTGAAGGCGAAAGGCTTGAGGTTACTTAAGGCGGGGGGATTGGGATTGCAACTGGGAGTTGCAAGAGTATTGGCCACGCTGCCATTGGGCGTTGGCTGGCTGGAATTATTGGATCCTTTCTTCTCAGAGGGAGAAGATGTCTTATTCTCTGGAAGGCAAAGTGAAACATATAAGTATCTGATATAGTTTAAGCTGATTTTGACAGATGAACATACATTGAACAAAAGTAAACACACAGAAACAGCAGCATTGGTGGAGCACAATGCACGCAATATGCCAATACAGGACACTTCTGTGCACAAGGAGCCCAACCCAAACCTAAAATTCCCATTGTTCATGGCAAGAATCGAACCCCTATCCCTAATAATCACTTTTGCGCACAAGGAGCCCAACTCAAACCCGAATCCCTAATCATGGCAAGAATCGAACCCCTACCCCCCAAACAACACCATTGGTGGACTCCTAAACAACACTTCTGCTCACAAGGAGTCCAACTCAAACCCGAATCCCTAATCATGGCAAGAATCGAAGCCCTAACATTGGTGGACTGGAAGAGCTGCAACCAGCACAATGCACGCAATGCACACAATACAGGACACTTCTGTGCACAAGGATTCCAACTCAAACCCAAACACCCAATATTCATGGCAAGTCTAATATTAAGTGACACTTCTCATCCATTAGACCATTAAACCAATGCGCTTGGGCATATATTAATATATTTTTGAAATACTCTAATATTTTTCAATAATGCAGTAAATTTTAACTTTAATTAAATTACAAATAATATATATTAAATTAACTGAATCCACATAACTGATTTAAAGTCCTAACTAAAAGAACATTTAACAAAACAGATCAGAAGCTGCCAGTTTGAGCAATAGAAGATTAGTCAAAGGCAAGAGAATCCCACTACAACAAAACCACAGAACCAGAATTGATATGATCATCATTCATATACATATACACACTAACACACACAATCATCACTACATTCAATTCAATAACTCAATATATAGAAGAAGAAAAAATAGACAATAAGCAAAAGACACAATCAATTTTTTATGTGTAAACAGAAAGAAAAGAGATTCAGAGTTCAAACATACCAGCAAATAAGCTAGAAGAAGCATGAGCAAGCTTTGCTGGTTTGGCCAGGCAAATACCCATATCCAAAAACTTGGAAACTGAGGCACAAGTGGTGAGGAAAAAGAGGAAATAGTGAGGAATAAGGATGAGAGGACAAACCCCAGAATGGGATTAACTGTGAGCCCATTCTTGTTTCTTTATGCAGAAAGATAGATAGATTTGGTTTGGTCTTCAGTCAAGGTGCAGAAAAAAATTAACATCAACCTTTTAATACGTTCACACCCACGCTTCTCCTTCTTGTCTTGTATTTAAAGAAGGAAATGGTAAACTCTGGGTCCCAGTTGAAGAAATTATCAAGTTGTAAGTTTTGTGTTTAATTTTCTTCATAAATTGGAAATAGGGATGATAACAAATAGGTATTCATCTATTGTGTAACATTAGACTATCTAACGGGTTTCAATTCGTAACACGGATCAAATTAATGGATCAAATCTTTGATTAATAGGTCAGATCTTTAACCTTATTAATCAAATATCTTACAGGTTTCACCAATGGAAACCCATGAGACAGTTTCACACAAGTTTTTATCTCATCTATGAAGTTATTATTGAACTAGATCGGTTATAAAATTATTATTTTTTAATAAAATTATAATTTATTTTTTCTTTAATTCATTATTTCCAACTAAGCGTCCCGTAAAAATTCATTATTTGATATATCACATAAAATGAACCTTCAATACATAATAATAAACTTTCATTACATTAAAAATGAACATTTAATCTTTTCAATATGTTCAAATATTATATAAATTTAAGAAAGAAAATATTTAGATGGGAATGGCAGCCGCCTATCCCGGAAATTTTGTCAAGTTTCCAGTGTCGTTATCGTATAGGTCAACTGTGTATCGTCATGGCATTTTGACTCAGTAAAATGGTTTGGAATTTGGTTGTGTGCTGGACACGCACATGGGGCCATGGGGGTTTATGGTTTACAGTTACGTTGAGCATGTTCACCAGGTTTTTAAATTTATTGCGTAAACGCGTATTTTTGGAAGTATAAGCACTAAACTTGCCAAGTACCTTGTGCTCAAATGGTATGTAGTGACCTCTTTCAAATAAAAGGTTATGAGTTCGAGCTTCAGTGGAGGAAATATCGAAATTGACTCTTTGTGCTTCAACAGGTTGAGAAAAGTATGTATGAACAGATACTACAATGTAATAGGGTCAGTTGTATTAAAAAAAAAAAACACTAACATTTGGAATTTTTTTTTTGGTACTATTGATCATGTTACAGGTAGTATCTGGTCATATATATTTTCTTAGCATATTGAAACCCAACGAGTTAATATTGTCCTTATTGATGTTCGAACCATGATCTTTCATTTGAGAGAGTTACTCAATGTCGCTTGACCACAAGGTCTTTGGCACATTGAAACATTATTTTAAAAAAGATTGTTAAACTATTTAAAATATCAATTAAATTATAAAATTATAAAAATTGATATCATGACATTACGTTGTGTGACTAGGTGTAGGTGTTGACATTGAGCAATTCTTTTTAAAGTTTGTGCATTTAAGTTCAAGAAAATAATGTCACAGACATTAAAGTTCAAGAAAATAATGTCAAGGACATTGTAGTTAAACGACATAACTGTGACAAATACTATATTACTATATTATAATAGAGTCAGTAATATAAAAAAAATACCATCTCCATACAAAGTAGTCATGTCATAGAGAATAATTTTAATTTTTTGTTTAATAATGGCATTTTTATCAATGTAGAGACGCCATACAAGAGAAAACACTACTTAATACCCTCATATCATTTGTCAAAAAAACAACATCAAATTTTTATCTCTGCAAAAAAATCACTCAAAACCCTTAGGGGGCGTTTGGTTCACGGAAATTTGGATTACCCCAAGTAATAGGATTACCTCCAGGAAGGTAATGTGATATTTTGAAAATGTAAGATTACTGATGTGTTTGGTTTGGATTGTGGAATATAATATTACTTTGTTTGGTTAAGGGTTATATTTTATGTTATATGGGATAATTTACTATAATGTCCTTTTATATATATATTTGTGTGTCTTTATTGTGTGTATTTTTATTTATTTATATGTATGAATGTATTGATGCTTAATATTAAAAAAATAAATATATAAATATACACACATGTATATTTGATTATATAAACATATATTTATTTTATATATGTTATTGTGTTAGATTTATTATTATTATTATTATTAGTTAATAATGGTAAAGTTGGAATAATCCAAGGTAATATTAGATTACCTAAAAAAAACGGGGTAATCACATTACCTTGAAACATTACCGTCACATAAGTTTTGAGGTAATATAACATTACCAGATAATCTTATAACTTGAAACAAACATGATAATATAACATTACTATACTCAGATTACATAGGTAATCTCACATGACCCGAACCCAAAGGGCCCATTAATGGGATTGCTCTAATGAAAATTTCACATGCAGTGTCTTCGTATGATAGCGACGTGGCTATGACGTTACAAAGGAGTTGTTGACTTTTTTAAAAATAATAAAATTTCAATAAAAGGTCATGTCAATCCCTAAGTTCATAATATTTACCCGTAACAATTACGTTGTTTTTATAGTTTGGTGACTTTGTTTTAATTTTTAAATGTTTAATGATTACTTATGGGAAAATGTTGTTTTTTTTCCTTGAATTACTTTATTATAATGGTTGACTCAATCTTTAAATTCTTCTCATTATTTTTAAAATTCTTTTCGCGTATTATAATTATTCATTATTCACTTTTTTTTTTTGAAACACACTATTCACTCTTTGTCCATCAATTCTTTCTCATCTTTCAAAAATAACCCCGTTAATCCACTATTACATCAACTTATTAAAAATGTTATGTTTTATCAATAAAGTAATAATAATAATAATAATAATAATAATAAATGTAAACTCGACGGTCAAATTGCAACAAATGTAATTTGACCTGTTAAAATTGCTACACGTAATGTTAAAAATAAAAAATAAAAAAAGAATGTAACATTAATTTTGTAATTGGGATGAAATCGTGGAGGCTGCCTAAGAAACAATTTGTATAGTTTTTCTTATAAAAAAAAAATAGTTATTCAAGAAAAATGTCATTTTCTCATTACTCCTGCTTATGTTATTATCTTTTAATGATTCGCAGATTCGACGTAACGTAAAAACAAGCAATTTGAGACAAGAATGTTAGACAAATCCTCGTCCCGAGGGAGATGCCGGCCTCAGGCATTTTTTTACACCTTATCGAAGGAGAGAGAAAAGTAAGAAGAGCTAAGATTCAGCATTCTTAGCTGGATAGGATTTACATAGCTTGACTGGAATATACAAACGTTTTTTCTGCCGTCCTGACTTTACCTACAACTGTATGAAAACTGGAAATTCTGATTTCAGGTGTGGTGTTTTGCGTGCGAAACCAGACAAGGGAGGCGTCAAGCATCATTAATGATTATGTAATTATAGAATAGTCATAGGAAGGTAACTTACTCTCTCACTGTGCAATGCCCATTATGTGTTTGCTAAAAGGTCTGTTAGAAGACTTCAGATAAGTTAGTTAGGGAGTGCGTGAACAACCCAGACCACTTGCTTGCAGGGTACTATCAGCACAAGATAAGTTAGTTAGGAAGGTAACTCACTCTTTCAATGTGCAATGCCCATCATGTGTTTGCTAAAAGGTCTGTTAGAAGACTTGAGATAAGTTAGTTAGGGAGTGAGTGAACAACCCAGACTACTGGCTTTGCAGGGTACTATCAGCACAAGATACTATGTTGTGCAAATGTGGGAAACTTGCAAGATTGCATCTTTTCAGCTACCGTACCAAAATTTCGTTGTTGATAGAGGAAACGAGTAAGCTTCTCTGACTTATAATGGTTTGTTGACAAGTTGAATTCAAGAATGAGTTAAAGTTTGTTTAGTATTTGTTGCTCTGGGATAAATGAAGATAAAACCTCTTAGATGTTCTGTTTAATACTTGTTGCAGGGAATCCGATCAAAAGATTTGTAGGTGTCTCATTTTATTCGACTGTTCAAGAAGATTTGTGTAATAAACGTTATAAGGACTATGGCAAACTGGCAACCGGTTTAGCCTCTTTGGTTGAGGAATCTTCTGTTCTTCGGGATGAAGAATCCAGAATGTCGTTAGCTCAGAACTTGGCAAGCTTGGTTGAGGAGACTTCTATAGTTAAGGAGACAAAACCGATGTCTAGGATGGAGCAGAAGAGGTTTCTTGAGCGGCAAATAAAGAAGAAGGTGAAGGAACAGTACATGAATGGGAAGTTTAAGGACCTTATGGCAAAATTGATTGGTGATCACAAGACTCTTCGGGATGCTTATGATTGTATTAGACTGAACTCTAATGTTGATCTAGTGTTGGATGGAGATGACTTGCCTTTTGAAGCCATGGCAGAAGAGTTATCTCTTGGACATTTTGACGTAAGTGCTAACACATATTCAATTGCAACAAGGGGGCCTAAGAAAGAAGTACTTATTCTTCCGAATGTTAAGCTCAGAGTTGTTCAGGAAGCTATTAGAATAGTGCTGGAAGTTGTTTACAGACCTCATTTTTCCAAGATTTCACATGGTTGCCGAAGTGGAAGAAGTCACTTGTCTGCTCTTAGATACATCTGCAAGGATATGAAGAATGCCAACTGGTGGTTCACATTACCCATTAATAAAAAGCTTGACGATTGCATCCTTACTAAACTCATATCAGTCATGGAAGATAAGATTGAGGATCCCAGCTTATTTGCTATCATTCGTAGCATGTTTGATTGCCAGGTGCTGAATTTAGAATTTGGTGGCTTTCCTAAAGGACATGGTCTTCCACAAGAGGGAAGCTTGTCTCCGATATTGATGAATATATATCTTGACCTCTTTGACCAAGAAATGTACAGAATGTCAATGAGATATGAAGCTCTTGATACTGGACCGAAGACTGAAGAAGATGCAAACCTGTCTAAGCTTCGTAGTTGGTTTAGGAGGCAAATGAATGGCGGTGGTTCTGTAGAAGTTAATACCCGGGGATATTCTGGTGTTAGGGTGCATAGTTGTCGTTTCATGGATGAGATTTTTATTTCTGTGTCAGGTCACAAAGAAGTTGCTGTTGCTTTGAAGTCTGAGATGCAAGATTTCTTGAAGAATTCTCTCCATTTGGAAGCTGATAATGATATAGATATTTTGTCATGTGATGGGCATAATGGAATTCGGTTCCTAGGCTGTGTAGTTAAAAGAAGCCTGATAGAGAGTCCCGCACTAAAAGCAGTTCACAAGTTGAAGGAAAAGGTCAAGCTATTTGCGTTGCAAAAACAAGAGGCGTGGGATGCAGGGACAATTAGAATTGGCAAGAAATGTCTAGCGCACGGGCTGAAGAAGGTGAAGGAATCCGAGATCAAACATTTAGCTGATAATAGCTCCACTCTGAGCAAAGTTTCCCATTTCCGGAAAGCTGGAATGGAAACCGATCACTGGTTCAAAGTCTTATTGAAAGTCTGGATGCAAGACATAAACGCTAAAAGTGCAGAGAATCAGGAATTTATCTTATCTAAACACTTGGTAGAGCCATCCCTTCCCCATGAGCTAAGAGATTCCTTTTATGAATTCCAAAAATGTGTTGACAAATACATTTCTTTTGAAACGGCTTCAACTCTTGCACTTTTGCCTAATGCCAATTCTTCATCTGAATCTGCGTTTAGAACTCAGATTATAGCCCCGATCAACGCCATTAAGAAGCGTCTCTATCGATATGGATTGACAAACTCTGATGGGTTTCCTCATGCATGCCATACGCTCGTTTTTCTGGACCACAATCACATTATTGATTGGTTCTCAGGTATAGTTAAGCGGCTACTCAGATGGTACACTGAGTTTGACAACTTTAATGAAGTAAAGCTCATTATTTGTAATCAACTAAGGATGTCTTGCATCAGAACACTGGCAGTGAAGTACAGAATACACGAGAAGGTGATAGAGAAAAAGTTCGATTCAGAACTAAGCAGAATCCCTTCAACCGATGAGGTTGAGCTTGAGCTTGGGCTAACAAACGAAGCATCGAATTCTCAGACATCTGATAATGATGATTCCTTAACGTATGGATTATCGTACAGTGGCATATGCTTACTGTCTTTAGCAAGAACGGTGAGCCAGTCGCGACCCTGCAACTGTTTCGTTACGGGATGCTTGGCTGCTGCTCCATGTGTATACACTCTTCATGTGATGGAAAGACAAAAGTTCCCAGGTTGGAAGACAGGGTTTTCGAGTTGCATACATCCTAGTTTACATAGAAGGAGAATTGGGTTGTGTAATGATCATCTGAGAGATCTGTTTCTTGGTAATATTTCACTTCAATCTATTGATTTTGGTTCTTGGAGATGAAAATTTGGCAACTTCCACTTGATGGAGAAAAGGGAAATTTTGTAGTTTGTACATCTAATTATAAACCATTCAATAGCTATTCTAACTAATCCTTATCCCAATTTTTTGGTTATGTTAAATGGATGACAATTTGTTTTTGTTTATGTTAATAGAATTTTCAAGCTCTTAACAAGGATATATGGTTTTTTAAATTTGTATTCTTCCCTGCTTCATGTATGGTTTGGTTTTAAGTTTTTTAAACAAGGATGCATTTGGAAAAGCAGGTGAATGGAAGAGCAATTGGAACAATCCACCGCTCTAACTACTCCCCGAAATGGTTGTCATATATTTTTGTTTAAAATAAAAACAATCCAAATTAAGGAATTAACACCATGACATCACTTATCAAATTAGCGCCAAATTAGCGCGACATCACTTATCAAATTAGTGCAATTATGAAGACAATTCTAGTCAAACTGGTCAAATTGTTGTCTTGATAACCACAAAATTTCAAATTCAACTCCCGTTGTGAACTGGTTATCACATATGAACAACCTAGACTTACCTCCTTATGTTTCCAACAGGCAGGATTCATCCATTATGCATCTTCAGATAGCGATTGCAGAATTTCCCGTTTAGGGCAATTATAATGCAAATTTTGAATTATATAATTTCAGCAATAAACACAAGGGACTAAAGTGATACAAATATAAGATTTCATAGAATAAAATTCTCATATTAACCCCACTGTTACAAAGAAATACCAAACTACAAAACAGGTTTTAAACCCATTTATAGTCTAAACATTCACTTGACTGGACTTGAGACTTGAGCCGATGAAAAAGGCGAACAAAAAAAAAACATTACAAAATGAATCGAGGCAAATAAAAGAATGCCTGAGATGATTGAAAATGAAACAAAAACAGCAGGGCAGAGAAAACCCACATCATGATCATAGTCTAATCTCACTACAAGCCTATAGATACACCATATATTAGACAATCAGTATAATTACACATTCTGAGAAAGGTCTCGGCTCTCGAGTTTAATGAGCAGTTCTATCATCAGGCCCTGCGAGCATGATCTGCACATTCAACGATTTTGTGTTATTTCCTTTTCTCATTTTTCAATATACCGGAGATTCTTTCTTTTGATTTTTAGATAAGCATAAACCTGTCGGTAAAATTTACAAGACTTACATTACAATCATATGCGAATCGTCTGGCCAGCATAATAGCTGCGTTTCGTTCACGCTCTGTTTCAAACACCAACACAAAGGAAACACCTGTCTTTGCCTGCCAAAATGCTGCCTGAGCAGCAGCGTTCCCACCACCTCTAACTCCACAAAGCTGACAGTGAGAAAACATACGATGAAATACATTTAGAACAATGGCATACGATGTCAAAGGATGTTTGTTGAAAGCGTCCCTCTATCTAACTAGAAACTAAATGCAAAGCAATATAATGTACCCTCGTTCTTTCATGTAATTTGATTGAGCACTGACAACATATCCTGTTAACATTTCATTATACTGTATCGTCTCACTTTAACTTTCTCTTAGAAGTTAGAAGTCATTCACTTGTAAACTTGTCCACTATATACTAATCCTTAGTATATGTGGCAACACGAATTTCCATTTCCCGGGATCTTATCACTAATTCAGTCATTCAGACCAAGACATTTCCTGCCGGCCTCCATTTTTGTGTTTAATTATTGAACTCGTCTTAGAACTCACTCATTTAAAGGGCCTCTTCAAATCCTTAACGCCACGCCAAATCCCTTAGTTCCATCATGTAAAACTATATGATTAACAAAAATCTAACGGAAGCAAAGATGTCCTGAAAAGAACTCAGCAGTCAAATTGGGAGAGAAGGGGAGTATGATGAATACCTGCATTGAAGTGGAATAGTACTCTTTTGCCACAGTTGTCTTCCCTTTACAAAGTTTTATTCTCATCTTCCCAATGTGGAATACATGGATAGACTGTGAAGGTTGATCCACACCATTCATTTGGACAATAACTACCTGCAAAAAACAATTACACATACATGAAAATTTTGAAAAGACATTTTTAGGTATTGATATATGACTATACGCAGGCAATAAGAACAATACAAATATTGAAGCCGACTAATGTGACTTGTTGAGTATGAAAATCCCAGGTAAAATTTTGGAAACACAATGCTACTTTTTCAATAGTGAAAAGATTGATAGTATGCAGT
>CM008342.1:35049614-35062879 GCA_002525835.2 Ipomoea batatas | reverse complement strand
TTTAAGTATATAGGCTTTAAATTAAGCCTAAGCCTAGCCTGTTTTGCTAAACAGGCCAGGCCAGGCCATGCCCAAATCAGGACAGGCCATAAGCCCCTATTAAAGGCCTGGCCTATTTACACCCCTAGCCCAAATAGTTAAAGGTAAGTGGTAACATTTTAAGGCTCACTATCATCTCATATCTTTCCTATACTACTATGTGAGTATGTGCTATATGGAAAATTAAGGCCCAAATTGTTAAAAGGGGCAAATTATGCTATGGACCGGATCTACCTTGCAAGATGGATCCATGTTTAATCATGCTGTGGACCCATGTCCACCTTACAATGTGGATTTAGGTCCAAAACTATGTGGTTTTTGTCTTTTTTTTTTTAATTAGAAAACATATTGCTGAATATAGAGTTGTCTAAAAATGTGTGAATGTAGAGGTTTCAAAGTGTGAATGTAGAGTATAGAAATCGTGAATGTAGATTTATGATTGTGTGAAAAATAGAGTTGTCCAGAAATGTGTGAATGTGGAGGTTTCAAATTGTGAATATAGAGTATAGAAATCGTGAATGTAGAGTTATGCATGTGTGAATCTGTAATAGAGTTAAGAAGTTCTAGCAACTTGTAGCCTTGTAATGTGTGAATGTGAAGTTCTAAAGTTGTGAATGTGGAGTATAGGACATGTGAATATAGAGTTTTGAATGTGTGAATGCATAACAGTGGTAATATAGTTACTAAACATATAATCCTGTAATGTGTGAATGTAGAGTTTACAAATTGTGAATGTAGAGTATAGTGTATGTGAATGTAGACTCAGGTCCACCTTGCAAGATGGACCTGGGTCCACGGCATAACAATCCCAAAATGCGCGTCTGGAATATTTTGTGAGTATAGAGTTTAAAAATTGTGAATGTAGATTCAAAAAATATGTTATACTATTGAATATAAAGTTACGAAATTATGGATATAGAGCTAATTGAATTGTGAATATAGAGTTTAAAAATTATACGGAGTATATATAAAGTTTTGCAATTGTGAATATTAAATCTTGTAATTTTGTATATTAAGTTCTAAAATTATGAATATAGAGTTTTAAAATTTTGAATCGACATTTGAATGCTAATATATCTTGAATCTATAAACTAATACTCCGTAGTCCGTATTCCATATGGAGCAGTTGAAATCCAAAGGCGAAATGTGGATGTAATATAGTAATCGGTATTCACATGGGCATGAGAATTATGGCAGCTGTAAAGCACCGACGGAATCGGCTCCCAAGAGTGTATTTTTAGCTACCGGGACCACAAGCACATGCCCCCTCAGTACTTCACGAGTACGTGTACGTGTCATCATCACCAGCACTCTCCGTACTTCAACACACCGGCAAGGGCAAGGCGTCAACAAGCCATTATGGACGGTTTAGTAACCTCTAATCGCAAATGCTTTGCATTTTTTTAGTTGATAGTTTAATTATTTTGTTTAAAAGACAATTTCTACTACATAGATTTTCACTTAAAAAAAAAATTCACATATATGCATTTCGTCAGACACATTCTTAAACCATATGAAACTATCTTAATAAATTTGTAGCTGTCTTAAAATATACTTCATGTCTCATTTTATCTGTTATGCTTAGTATACATTAGTCAAATTAACTCTTTATTCTTTATTTATTTTCTTTATTAATTTTAAATTTGATTTTTTGTGTTTAACAGTGCTTTTAGTGTAGTTTTTAAATAGATAAATTTTGTATATTAATACTAAACTTAATATTATGAAAAATTGAATTAAAAATAACTTCAGTCAAGTCTCGTTAACCAAAGCAGATACATAAAATGGACGGAGAGAGTAATATTCTTATCTCTATTTTTAATTTTTAACAGAATTAAAGCATGTGCTCATTCTTAACTAAAAATTTAAGGTGATAGTGAGAGCATGAACAATTCAAGTGATCATATGAATGAAGTTTGGGAGAAGCTTATAGTTGAGTGTATAATATGTCCTTAAAATATGCTATATTTTGAGGTTAAAACAAGGATGAGTACAAGTCACAGGTGTTAGTGGACCACAATGGGCATTTGGCAAACACATGAAACATGATACCCGGGGTGCCAACTAACCCAAGACTGAGAAAGACAGTTGCGGATAAAAGCAGTACTGTCATTTTGGTAATTGTGAAGAGGCGGCAGGGCAATAAACCGATAACATGTGCACTGTATTCACTCCCAACACTGACACAAACTAAGTTGCCTTTATTCCTCTCTTCCCCTCACACCAAATCTAATCTTTTACAACTCTTCCACTATTCTCTCTCTCTCTCTCTCTCTCTCTGTATCTCTGCGATTTCACAGACTCCCTGAATCTCTTCTCGTTGTCGTACGATGTGGTTCCTCGTCTTTGTTTTCTTTGTTGTTTCCCGGCTGTCGGGATCCGCCGAGGCTTACAAGAATTACACGGTGGGCGACTCTTTGGGTTGGTATGACACCCTTGAAAAATCCTCCGTCAATTACCAGAAATGGGTTTCCGGCAAGACCTTCTCCCTCGGCGATTTCCTAAGTATCTCTCTCTCTCTCTCTCTCTTTCTCTCTATCTCTCTATCTCTCCTCATATACAAACGCTTTCGTTTCTGTTTTTCTTTCTTTACTAATGATTAAATTTGAAGGATTTCATGATTGTAGTGTCTGAGATATATATGATGCTTGTTTGTCTGAGTCTCTCCCTCTCTGTTTGGATTTTTATAGTCATTTAGAAATTGTTTTGACTCAGATTTGGTCCATCCACTATTAGGACCACTTTAATCATGGAGTTGTTCAATTTCATCCTAACTATGTAATTGTTAACCAAAGTGATCTAATCAAAACTGTTTTGGTTTGGACAAATGATTATTTTAGGTAACAATTGAACAGTTCGGGATGAAATTAAGGTATTAGTGGTTCACAATTTGCATCTTGATTTACTAAACTGTGGAATTAAAAATGTAATTTGAGTAGAAAATTAAAACATATGTTAAATGTACATTTTTAAAAAATAATCGAACCCGAATGACCCTCAAATAAGCCACTGAATTCGTAAAACACCCCAATATTGCCTCTATTGATGCTTGAACCCACGCCTTCGATATGAGAGTGCAACTAGTACCACTAGATCACAAGTTCTTGATCATTATTTTAATATTCAATGTTCTAAAGAATAAGTATATTAACAAAAAAAAAATCACCACTTATTAAATACTTAGCAATTAAAAGTGGTGATAATTGTACCACAAAAATTAAAGTTACACTTACACCCTTTGACTTAGGAAGAAGAAATAGCAAATTTTGTTTTAAAATTGTTCAATAAGTGTTGACAATTATAGTAAACTGCTTTATTACTACGTACTTTTCTCTTAGATTTGGTTACGCAAGTAGTCAAGTAGTAATGATTAATAATAGAAGAGTTTTTTTGAAAGAATTAATAATAGAAGAGTTAATCATTAACCTTATGATCTAGTTACGCAACTGAATATTATTATCACAGTTTAAAAAATTATAAAATTGACTTTTTTTTAGGGTTAAAATCAATTTTCCCTTTTTATTGGATGATTATGTTCTCATTTGGTCGATCTGTTTTTTCTATTTTTTATTATAATATATTTATTGATTTTTGTGAAGATATTGTGTTTTAGTGGCACAGGATTGCATTCTTATATGAAAGGGGTCAGTTTGAATCTTAGTCTAATTGACTCTTTGTGCACCTGAAAATAATTATAAACAGATACTCACACACTCTTGTGGTGCTAAAAAAAATATTTACTGATTTTTTTTTACAAATTTGAAACGCAGTATTCAATACTGACACCAACCATTCCGTTATCCAAACGTACAACTTCACCACCTACAAACGCTGCAACTACGATGACGACGATAACGCCACTCAGTGGTCATATGGGGACCCTTCCGCCACGTCGCCGCAGCCCACCACCGTGCCGGTGCCGCTTATGAAGGTGGGGATGACGTATTTTTTCTCCGGCGACTACGACGGCGAGCAGTGCAGGAACGGCCAACGTTTCAGAGTAAATGTTACATACGGTCAAGGCTTGCCGCCTAGCCTGAGAACCCCCGATGAGTCGCCGGCGCCGGTGAGCCCCCAATCCGGCGACGATGATGCGGTGCCGGATACCTTGGTGCCTGCTTATTTCGATAACCCCCGAAACGTCAGTGATGAAGATAGTGAACCGTCCGGTTCGGTTTCTTTGACAGCTTTTTCTAGATTTTTTGGTGCCTGCTCATATGGGGTATTAGTTGTCCTGGGCCTAGCTTGTATTATTTGATTTTTTTTTATTTTTTATTTTTTATTTTTTGTTTTCGTTTTCCCCCTTTTTCTAGGCAGGTTACAAATATATCTCTATACATATTCATGTATACTTGTTTCTAAGATGATTTGGAGGGCAGGTTTGTATTGTGTTCATATTATTATGCTATTATTTGAGATTTAATTTTAATATATTACGGAGTATTTTTTTAGAGTTTTGTCTATTTATATTTAAACTAATCCGTGCATCACACGAACTAAATATTATTGCACGGACTAAATATTAAAAGTTTTCATTTTGTTATGATATGATAGTATGTAAAAACTATTTTAGTGTTAAAAGTAGAGTTTTATTCATAAAGGTGTATGTTGATTTTATAACAAAAAAAATGATTAAATTTTACAATTGATATATAAATGAATAGACAAATTGCACATAAATATATTACTTCTTTAGAGAACCACTGTTTGGATATGAACATGTGAATTCCTATGCACCGTTGAGATGTGAGAGGAAACATGCATTAAATTTCTCCCACATTGAAAAATAGTAGGTACTAAATAGGAATTTGATATCTATTGCGGGAAAACTTGTAAGTACCGTTTTGGGTGAGATGGGTCTCGACCTAACAGTGATTGATACACAAAAAAACAAGCAACGAGCAAGAAAACTCTTCACTAAATTTAGATCTATAGGTTGATGGACTCGCAACTCTCACATAAATTCAATCAACTTCTCAATCGTATAAGTAAAGTCACATATGATACAAGATTTTATGCTAATTGTATGATAAATACAAGTACTTTTACCTAAATATGGCATCGTTTGCTTGATTGTGTTGGCCTACAAATCTCCAATTATTAATCATGATATATTTGTCACTTTATATTAACTGGAAGTTGGTGAAACGTCTAATGCTGGTCCGACCTGCCAAATATCCTGCAATCCTCGCTTCTCTCCGCGGCTAGTTGGCCGTGGGCTTTGCTAGCCACCCCACACAACCGACACCCCCCAAAAAGAAATCTAATGCATTCTTTATCATTATATTTAATAAATAAATAAGTAAAAAGAACACAAAAAATTAAACGACTAATCATCCATCTCAACGGTCAACACACTAAATAGTAAGGAACTGGTCAAATAGTTTACTCCATTCATCAGGGACGGTCAACACACTAAATGGTAAAGAACTGGTCAAATAGTTTACTCCATTCATCAAGGAGGAGGTGCTGAACCACCACGCCAACCATATTGGTTACCAACCACGAAGTAATAATTCGTTAAATTCCATGCCAAGTTTCCCCAAGAAAGCAGTTGAAAATGTCACAGAACTTGGCAATATTCAGAAGAGGAATCAACTGTGCCTTCTTTTGTTAAGTATCTAAAAAGACAACCTTAAATAGTTTGGTTCTTCTACCTTTAACCACAACGTACAAAAACACGTAACTAATGAATCAGCAATCAGCATGGCTGTCATATCTTCTAAGGTTTAACTTACAAAAACTTACTGATACAAAATGTAGTTAGGTTACAGAATATCTATGCCTAGAGAATCTCAGCTGTTCTCTTAGCCGGCAAGCATTCAGTCTTGATGTCAGATACATCTTCTATTATGCCTTTGCCATCCATGGCGTCATAAAAGAAGAAATTCTTAATTGGATCACCTTTGCCAGATATAGCTTTAATCACCTCCTGCACCCACAAACAATTTTTGGATTAAGAATTGCAAATATGTGGTTGCAGAAAGATAACATCTGTGCATTGAAGATCACCTGTCCAAGAATTCCGCCGATGATGGCACAAACGGGAGGAAACTCTCTTGTACCTCTTAACAATCGTTTCAAGAGGGAATCAGAAATTTGAGATTCACTCAAGCCCTGAAAACATAAGTGAAATAGATAATGAAATAACTTATATAGTAGTAAACCAGCTCAATATCGTCTAGTTCACATACCTGAGCCTCACAGAGTTCCTTCCTCAATTTCTGAACATTTAGGAGGTCAGCATCATTAGATGCCAGTCCAGGTTCACCCCCTTCAAACTCTTCAAACCTTTCTATGACTGCAAGAAATTAATCATTCAGGAGTTCAAGTCAATTAACAAAACACATCACTGAGCGAGGAGAAGATTGGATTGGATTCGGGGTGAATTTGCATCCAATCCGCTAGGGGTGCAGATCCAATCCGGATCCGCTAATCGCAAATTTGGCGGATTGAATGGCAGATTTTAAGTCTGACTTGAAGCGATGTTTATTGAGCTTGTGATTGCGAAAGAGAGACCTAAAACCCTAGGCTAAGCGTACAAAACTAAAAATAAAAATTGAATTATAATTTTAGATTTGGACTGCACCTACCGTAGGAGACACTCAGTAGTGGGCTACTAGGCTTATAGTCTACATGTGAGTGTATACACAATTACAGACACACACACACACGTTTTGGTAGCTGATTTTGAGAAGTCACATCCACATCCAATCCACTAGTGGCGGGTTTATACTAAATGGATCAACATCCCATCCACTTTAAGTGGATACGGATTCTATCGGAGCGTATTTGGTGGATCCTTGCTCACCCCTAGTTTATATGACACAAAATTCAATGTGCTAAAGCTAAGTGCTATGTCATTTAAGGCATGTAAAGGTGTCTGATCACCCCTTGCAAACAAAAGATAAAAAACATAGACCAAATGCTGTCACTAACAACAATCCTTGCCTAACTAAACATTTCTCAAGAGCAGAGTTAGATTCAGAAAATAAAATAAATGGTTAGGGAAATTAGTTCATAGAGAATTTGCAAATAAAAAATACATCATAGGCAGCTCATCCACGATTCCTAAAAAGCAATTCTTGACTTTAAAGTGTTGACAAGAGGCCTTTTTTTAATACCATGCAGCACAGCAGAATGGAATGAAGAGTTGGGGTGTAGCTGACAAAAAATGATGTTGAGTAACAGTGCTAAAGTGGGAGAGTGGAGTTGCAGGGTGCAATTATAGTAAATTCTGCACAAGTTAAAATTTATTTGAAATGCTTCCAACATATGTTAAACAGGGTCTCTCATTCTTTGGGATATTTTAGAAACAAACAGAAGACATTTCAAAGAGTAGAGAAGCAAATATAAGAGGTCAGGTTTGCTTCAAGAGTTTTTAGATATCCTTTTTTTTTCGGCAATAATATTCATCTAGTCATTGTAGACCTCTTCGATGGATCGTTCCTTGTTTACACTAGAATGACTTGTCATTTGTCAAATGAAATAATAAAAGTAATTTGCATTACCACTGAAGAAAAGTATACAGAAATCACAAGATATAGAGTTTTTTTGCTATTTTACCTCTCATAGCAAAGAATAGCTTTGCCATTCTCTTAGGTAAACCTCTCCATGGGACTGCAATAGCTTCCTGTGGAAAATAAACAAGCAATTGCCATATGAATAGAAATTAGAAAACCAACAAGTCTGAAGAATCATACTTCCACCTAGTGGTACAATATAAAAGCAAAGGTGAAAAAAAAAACTGTTAATTAAACCTTCAGAAAGTGATACCTCAAAACTTGGATAGTTCAGTTGGCAATCACTCATTTCTTCCGATTTTTTCTGTCAAAGGAGAAAATTGACAGGTTATAAAGAGGTTTAGGTGTTATCTTCTTAAGTAGAAATAGCAATAATTAAAAATTAAAGTTAGCAACTAGGTCAAAGGGGATATAATAAAAAGAGATAAGCTCATTTCTAACCTTAGAATAGGTGTAGCTCTGCAAATCAATGAAAATCTCACCACAAGAATCTCTAACATCCACGGCGTAAAAAGCAATGCGCTTTGACAACTTTCGACACTTTGCATTTACAGATTTCTGTGGAGGAAATGCAGAAAGAATATGAAAATCATTTTTTAAAAGTGATAGAATTTCATATTCAATGAGTAAATGCAAATGTATAAAGAATACCTTTGTTGAAAGAGAGCAGTGGCTGATAACAACAGCGTCAAACTTATCAAAGAATTCAGCATCAAAACTTGACAAATCACCTTAGAATGTAAATAGTGAATTTGTTAGTATCGTCAGAATAGGATACTAAATTTCATTCGAGACCAGGACTTTCAATATGAAATATGAACAGCATTATAACACAAACATGACTTTGAAAATACATCCAAGTGAATTCAGTGTCTTGATCTCCCATCCTAAGATGAAAATGCAAAAACACTATAGACTTTTTTTTAAAAAATGTGCAACATTCTATGACAATACACTCTTTTTCCTTCTCAATAATTCAAGTTATTTTCCAAAACATCAAGTTTTTTTTTTTAATATAACTAAAAGCAGCATGTGGGTGCAGCCCTCATACATAGTCCCTCAAGAGTCAAGACGTCAAAGTCAAAATTCCTTAATATGAAGCTTCTTGGTTATGAGCAGGTTGTAGGCAAACTTAACTTTGTTCTCAGAGGAGTAGTAATTTCTAGGACTTGAACCCATGACATAACTTTTCACTGGTGAGCACATGACAACTACAACATACGCATCTTCCATAGTATCTCAAGGCAATATCAGATGAAAGTAGTAATATGCGTAATCCTCTATGTAGGGGCTTAAGCATACATAGGGCATATCAACAGTCTTGACTATTGAGAAATAGGTATGCCAGTGTCATGCACATTTTCTCAAACATAAACAGGTAGCAATGCTTGCAATTTGATGTATACTAACAATAACATTTGGAATAGTCTAAGTAGCAGCCCCCAAGCATAGTAAATAATGGCAGTCTTGAGAAACTAAATCTTCTATTTACATATATTTTAATTATAGTCCTTGACTCTTGTAGCTTGATGTACAAAACATGTAACACTCTTATTGAAATATACTATGGCATGTAAATTATGTAGAACTACATGACAAGAAATTAATTAAATACAGCTAGAGGGATCCATTCTAATTCTACAATTTACTAAGAGAGTTAATGTTAGCCATATAAATTAAGCATAGTTTACCAAAAAGCACAAATCTTGTCAGGTGCCTTAAGAGAAAATGCTATTCTTAAGTTGAATTGTTAATGCAAGCTGTTTCAATAGTCTCAGAACTCATAAAGTGAACTAACCTTTTTGGACAGAAACATAAACCATAGGGTTGAATTCTTTCAAAGAATCACAACAGAGCTCAGCAACAGATTTCCCACCGAAAACATTTTCATCTGGGGGAATGAGGAAATTAGCAGAAAGTAATTCCTCGGTCACCATGCGATCATCATTCAGCGTCAAACTACCAACTCCAGCTAAAACAATATTTTTGCAGAACTGCAAATATAGATAAAGGAAATACTCTGCAGTTTCTTAATCAAGCAAATATAACTCCTAATGACAGTCTAAAATAAATCCTTTAAGATTCCAACGGCAACCTAACAGATGTTCCATACAGCATATTCCAGTTAGGAAAACGGTCAATGTAACCACAATGTACTAGAGTCAAGAGTATATCATCATAAAATTATTAGCAAGTTTTTTGAAGTACCTCTATAGCAGTCCCTTTGAGTCCACTAACAAACACATGAGCTTTACTGAGGCTGTTGCAAAAAAAAAATTAAAAAAAAAAATGAAGTGAAGTTTGTCACTGAGAATGTAAATACCAAATAAACAAGAACCATTGACATGTGGATAATGTGATAGTATAACTACTTCATGTTAGCAGCTGCATAAATTGCCATTCTTTTAAGAGTAAGATAATAGATGAGCACATTGACAGACTTTGTAGTAAAAATACACAACCAAGTTGGGGTATGCAGCAAATCTTATGTGGAATTACAAGACATAATAAATTATAGCAAGAAACTATGAATAATTAAAAAAAATGCTAGTATCCGTGCCACTAAACCTAATCCTAGCTACTGATGCTGAACTAAAAAGCTAAACCTCAAGCACTATTACTAGAGCGAGTATAGCTTGCTGATGATAGTAAACAACCTAAAGTATTCTGATAGTGGAAGTATGAAACCCCAACTTTTTTCAGTTTTCTACCACTGGCACTCTGGCAGTCTTCATAATATTTAGGGAACAGGGTTACTTGTTCCTCTCACTTTAGACTTTGATTTTCCCAAGTCTATAGAAGCAAATAACAATTGAGCAACAGATATTAAGCACTACTAACCATTTAAAAACAAAAACAAACAAAAAAATGAGCGTGTAAGTACGAAACATACCGTCTTTGAGCATCAACGCCCCAAACCCTAATCTGACGATCGTAGATGGCAGTTTCCTGCTCTGTCAACTCCCCTCGCTCCATATTCCCGAACAAAACAGCCTGTAACTCAAAACGGAACTCCATTTGTTCGTTTCCATAGTTTACAAATAGCTTCGGAAAATAGAAATCTAAAAATTAGGGTTTTGAATTATGAAAATCGATAGCAGACAGCAAAGCACCAGTAACAAATTTGAAAGCAGTATGCATAATTCGTAGTTCGCAGGAAAAAGGGGGCCGAATTGAGACGGAAAATTGAATGAGGCAGGTTTGAACCCGACGACTTACTGTACGAAGCAAGAGTTGAGCGGTAGTGCAAACCGTCTTCTTCCTTGGCTTCTTGCTCGACAAGTCGACAGTTGCCCTCTATCCGTGATTTTCCCACTTATGCCCCTTCTTATGTCAAATTATTCTGGTCTTCGGGATTTGATCACTTCATCGTAAGCCTATATGTATCCTGCAATTTTTCTAACTTTTAAAAGTGGTTTGGTTTCATTTGAAATTTTCTCATGAATCTCAATTCATTAAATAGATTTGATATAATAAAAATAAGGATAAGGGTCTAATAGATTCTCAAATTATACTGCACTATACAATTAGGTTCTTTAGCGTCAAAATGTTTCACTTAGACCCTCAAACTTGTTATTTTGGAGAAAAAAAAAAAAATCATCTAACTTATTTTGAAATGAAATTACAAGTCAACTAAATATCCGGCCAGCTCCGACGAACTTCCAGTCAAACTCTGATCAAATTCCAACGAACAAGTCAAAACATCAGCCACCGGCACCGACTGCGTCTAGTCGAAGGCGACTGCCTTCTCCAGCCATAAAATGCCGGTGACACGACCGCTGGCGGTGGTTGATGTTTTGACTTGTTCACCGGAATTTGGTCGGATATTCGTGGGAGATTCGCCGGAGTTGGCCGGATATCTAGTTGACGTGCAATTACAGATTACAAATAAGTTAGAGGGCTTATTTGCTTCAAAAGGGAGAATGGTTAAATAGACCTTCAAACTATACTTCATTGTGCAATTATGTCATTTAACTTCAAAAAAACTCAAATTAGGCCCTCAAACTTGTTATTTTGGAACAAATAAACCCTCTAACTTATTTGTGACCTGTGATTGCAGGTCAATTGAAATTCCGGCCAACTCCGATGAACCTCCGGCGAGCATCAGTACAAATCCCGGCGACCAATTAAGTCAAAACAGGGCCGGTCGCGTCCGGCCGGAGAATGGCGGCCAATGCTTGCGCGTCTCCGAACTGGAAACAAAGCTTGTATGATGTCTCCACGTGCTGGAGCAAATTGTACCATGGACCATATGATCTATCTTGCATTGTAGACCCTGGTCCAAAAATAACATTCAGATTTTATATTGGTAGTTGACACGTTATGTACTTGCAGTTGAAAGTTTTTGTATTTGTAACTATCATATTATATGTTAGCAATTATTGATTTTTTGTGGGGTCCATAATGAGGTGGATGATTGAGAGGGAGGTAAGAGAAGACATTTGAATCTCCTGCGAGATAAGAGTTTTTTGTGAGTCCTAAGGAGAGAAAAAATGGAGAAAGACCAAAGTTGTGCGCGAAACGCGCACAGTAAACGTCCAGCTGAGCATGCAATGTGCAGCCCGCTAACGCATTATACCTTTTTTTGTTCCCTCTATTTTCTTCTTATGCTCTTAGATGATATTGACAAGATTCGAACTCATGAGTCGAATCTGTCACGTACCCACCCACTTCATATGGAGGTGCAATTTAGTACCACTAGACCACAAGGTCATTGGCAATTATAATTTACTATACTAATTTTACACAAATAATATATAATGGTCTCAACATACAGATACGTATTAAATATACACGAAATCACTATATATACTTAAAAAATAGAAAGCCATGCATGTTCAATCATTTATTTGTAATAAATTACAAATATATTCTACAAAAATATAATATTTTTATATGAGTCTGACTTTATTTAAACTTTACAACAAGATATGGATTTAATCCAAATCGATTATTTTCACTTTAGAATGTGGACCAAGAAAGTAATTTTCCATTTTTAAGTATATATATTTGAGGAAAAAAGTGTTAATTTGGTTTTTAAAACAAGAAGAAAAAAAGAAATGCTTCTCCTAGAAAATCTGTTAGAACAAAAATCCTTGACCAGTGGAGAAGGTGTGATGCGGCATCCAAATATTTCTGGGCCTCAGATTAGCTCCTTCATTTTCTCTCTCATGTATACACCAATACTATTCTATTCTCTCTCCACTCCCCGGGCCAAAACAATCTTTTGTAGCTACGACACTCCCACAGCCCCCCTACTATTGTCCGCTTTCGCTCTCTCCCCTCCCTCCCGGCCCCGCGCCGCGAAGGCCACCGCTGACCGCCCCGCAATCTCACATCTCCTCTCCTCATCATCATCCTCCTCTTCCGGGCTCTTCCAATTAAAAAAAATATGGGGAACTGTTGCTCCGGCGAAGCATCAGCGGAAGCCGCCCCGGAAAACAAGGCCGCCGAGGTGTGTAAACGAGTAATGTATATATATATATATATTTTGAGAAGGAAAGCATTTCATTAAATCAAGTCCGAAAACAAAACATTACAAAGATAAGAAGGAGGGTTAGAAAACCACTCCGAACAACCAGACTCAAAAACAGATCGCCTTGCAACAATATGAGACTGCCATGTTCACATTGTTTAGTTTTATTTGTGTGGTTAGGCTCTGTCTGATGTCTGATTTTGTTAGAATTAGTCTCCCTAGAAGCT
>CM008342.1:35014185-35025655 GCA_002525835.2 Ipomoea batatas | reverse complement strand
CATGGAATTGAATACTATTCTATGAAACATGTCTATCTTGCTTTTTTATTTTTATGTACAATGTAAATTATATAGATACTCAAGGGTGTCAACTATCATGAAGTGTGATAACATCTCAGTTACCATTTCAAATGGGTTGTCAAGTTTGAATATCAGTAGCATGGAAGTATAGAACAGATACTACGAGACGTGTACAAAACGTTTACAAAAACTAGCAACAAATGTATGTACACCAATGATGAGTTCCATTTCCTTCAAAGTCAAAAGGAAATTCGAAATCATCCAAGGGATAAGCTATTTGTCTCATAGATAGAACAAATTAACCCATATGTTAGCCATTCACAAATTTGGTGCAGAAGTAGAGTAAATCGATAAATATGGTAATCATGAACTTGGACGGACTCAAAGTCAACCACGAGTTTATACTACATGGGGGGGGGGGATATGCAAGAATCAAACTATTAGCCCCAATTAAAACACTCACATAAATGACATAATTATCGGTATCACTAATTAAAGGTAGTATGTTGTATCAATCGTACTATGAGTCACTAGGCAATTATCTATGGGTTTGATAAGCCTTTATTAGTTACTAATGAATCGGACTATGTGACTGAAATCGCTAATAACTATGAGACAATTTGTATTGCCAACTCTACTTTAAGTAAATAGACAACTATATTTGAATTTGAATGGTCTTTACTAGCTACAAACAATAAAGGATAGGCTAGGTTGTTGCAAATCACGGATAATAGAGCACAAGTCTATACTGTTATCACTGAGTCATTAACACTTTATTTTCGTGTTTTTTTATAGTACTAATGACTCTCTAATTCAAATATTCAATACTCCATCACAATAGTAATCGATCATGTGACCTTCCATCAAAGAGAGTGATAGATGTGTCAACTAAACACATGGTGTTTGACTTTATTTTCGTATTTAGTTGTGTTTTTGTGTTAAAAGTTTGTCAAGGGTACCAAATTCGTATGTTATTATCGTCACGCCACTCCATAAATTATTAAAAAATAAATAAAACAAAACAAAACAAAAAAACTAAAGGAAGAAAACGTTGACAGGCGCCATCTTAGGATTTGCCATAAACCTTCCCTAGTTGTGGCTCAAGTGCTCTCCGATTCATATGCGAATGTATCATTATCAGTCCACAAAGAAACATAATTGAATAAGCTTCGTGACCAAAGTGTTGAAAGATAATCTGTGGTTTAAATTAAAGAAAGAGACTACCAAGTGTTCAATTTTATCACAATATCATACGAAGCAATTAATTTGATTACAACATTTGTAAGAACTACTATACCAAATATTTATTTTGGTTTAAACATTCTATATGGTTTATATGTTTTTGTTTTTTTGTTTTTGTGTTTTTTTTTGACAATTAATTGAATTTTTGGGTAGGCTATGCTAAAAAATATTATATATACATATATAATGCGGATCGGACTTCTTGTGCTCACAATATAAGGCTTTTGTGAGTTTTATAAAGCTTTTTAGTATAGGTGGAGGAGACCGAAGGAAAAAAATTACTCCGTATTGCAAATGAGAGTTTTTTGTGAGACATATTGTCCTGTAAAAAAGTTGCGTTCATCACTTTAGATACGCAACGCACATCAGACGCACATAGTGCACGTAAAACTTCAATTTATTTTTTAATTTTTTTTCTCTCTCTATCTCTTTTTTTTTTTTTTTTGGAGTATGGGAGGAATAATCCAAGATCATTAGCTGATCCGCACGACAGTAGAGGCACCCAAGATGCCGAGCTCGTCTTGACCTAAGGACACTTGTTTTTTGGTCAAATAATAATTTTCTCACCTCAGATCAAACTTGATAAGAAATTTTAAGTGAATGCATTTTCAACTCAAATTAAAGAGTCTACCAACCAATTCTACAATTTTTTAGTTGTCAATTGATTAGTAGCTGCACACTAGTATTCTTTTTGGTTTTCTTTTAATAATAGTCCTCTAAGCCCCACGATGTGGCTTAGTTGAGTACGATGATGCTTTGCTTGTTAGCATCAAAGTGGTGCTTCCTTCATGGGCCTGAGATTGCCCCCACCCCCAAGTTGGTATGCCACGCAAAGTGCATTTGCCTAAGAACATCTATATCAGAAGATTATTCACGATTTTTAAGATTGAAATTGTCACATAAAAAAAGAGAATATAAAAAAAAGGAAATAGAGTTGCTTATGTTATTTGGGGTGTTCAGAACAATGTTTCCATAGCAAAAAAGTCTATAACATGAAGGAGTTGTGCGCGTTTCGCGCACAATGCATGCTCTCAACTCGTCTAGGGCATTGACAATTTTTTTTAAAAAATCAGATTTGTTTTTTTTTTTTTCATATTCACGGTCACAAAAATTCTTCAAAAATTACAAGAAAAACTTCCCTATTAAGGATACTCTACAACAAACTCTCACCTCACCTCCATTATTAAGATTCTTTGATTACTTACACTTACAAGTTGCACTGTGCAGTGAACTGCGAATCAAGAAAAGTCCACCCAACTTTGCTTCGGAAATTGAAATCCACACAAACATAAATTAAACCAAAATGCAAACAACTCAGAGCCTTCATTCAACCTTGTCAGATTTAAGAAAGAAAAAGGAATGTGCCAAAAACACACAACTTGATTTTGGCGTAAACAGTCTGTATCTCAGTCATTTCCAGAGAGAGAGAGAGAGAGAGAAGGGGATTGCTTGTGGGGGTGGAGGAGGAGGAGGGAGAAGAGGGCCCCACACGGTCGCCACCCACGGGCCCACTCCACGCAATATTCGTCTTCAGCCCCCAAGAGATTCTGTCCGTGGCTGAATTTTATTTTTTTTATTATTCCACATTTTTGTCTGCACACTTACATGATTATATCATTTATATGTTTAATATTTCCCCAGTTGAGGTAAGGTTGGATTTGCTACCTAATCAAACTTGGAAAATCCCAACAACCTCAAATCCTCATCCTGCACTTCCATCATTTACCTAGTACACCTCCCTGGTTTTTGTTTCTTTCCAATGATTTTCATATTGCCATCAGAAAATCTCAATTGAAACAGGGGTGGGTGAGCACAGAACTCACCCCTTAACATTTTTGACCTCTGGGGTTTCCACTTTCCCCTTTTTTGTTGATGGGTTCATCTAAAAATCCAATCTTTCATGTGTGTGTATAATTTGGGTAGTGGCCAAGTTTTGTTCTTCAACCTTGGAGGTCTGTCTGGGGTGTTGTTTGAAAGATCTTGGGGAGACCCACTGATTGTATTGTGTGGTTTAGTGGAACCAATTGATGTTCGAAAGCTGGTGTTTTTTGACTCCTTTTTGAGGAGGTTGTAGGAATATTGTCTACCACTATCAATAGAAGTGTTCAATACTGTTGGTACATAGAAAAAAAGTTATGATGTTTGCTTAGTTATTGGCTAATTGGCTAATTGGCTTATTGCCATTGCTTGTTCTTCCAAGGTTGGTGGCCTAACTTTTATTTGATGCCTAACTTTAGTCTTGCCATTTTCAAATGTTTTTCTTCTTGATTACTTCCTTTACTTTCATCACCCTTTTGTACAAGTCTTTGGCTTTCAAGATAGTTCCCACATGGGGTTCTGAATTTAGATTGATATCGTTCCGCCTTTGGAAAGATTTGTCTCTCCTAGCCTTGATTAGGAAGAATACACGGGTGTTAGATTTGATTCCTTTAAGAATGTTGCCGCTGAGGAGTAAACCTAGTGGCTGCTCTCACGTTGAGACGGTGTCCCAAATGTCAGTCCTAGATTTGCCTGATTTGGCGTTAGAGTGCATTCTTGAAAAGGTCCCTCCCGAGGGGCTTTGCCACCTGGCTAGCGTGTGTAGCTCGTTGAGGGAGAGGTGCATGAGTGACCATCTATGGGAGAGGCACTTGAAACAGAAATGGGGCGGGATTATCGGCCCTGCTGCCTACAGGGAATGGCAGTGGCATATTGCCTTGAGAAAGGATTCGAGATTGTTTAACCAAGCCAAACAGAAAGGCTTGGTGAGTTATCTCTCCCGGTTGTGGCCTGTTTCTGTGATTGTCGGCCCGAATTTGGGCGCTGGTGACAAGGGGAATAATTTGCCCCCTATTGATTCCGTCATGTACTGGTATCTTGCTCTCGAATCTGGCAAGTTTTGGTTCCCCGCTCAAGTCTACAACCGAGAGGTATCAGTCCTGTTCGTTCTTTCAAGATTTTTTGCCTTCATCGAGTTATTCAGCTTTAATGATTTTCGTGATTAGTCATTGGTTTTCAATTTTTCATATAAGTTTATGGTGTCTGCTGCAGAATGGTCACGTTGGGTTTATGTTATCTTGCTATGATGCTGAACTTAGCTATGATCCCAGGACCGACACTTTCCATGCCAGGTAACGTATAAAACTAACCTTGAGTCTTGTTTCCCGGTGATTTCCATATATGGAGTATTTGTTTCTTTTTAAGCAATATGCAAGCATAACTCGTCATCTCGTTGTCATTCCTTTTACTGAATTTCTTAGCAATTGGAATCTTTGGTTCTCGAAGTATTATTTTCCGATGGGTGTCCTATAGAATGTCTGGGAGTGAATGAAAGACCATAGTAATTAACCGCAATTTCTGACCTGAATCCTAGTATCAGCATAGAAATCCCAGAAGGCCTACAGAAAGAGATGAACTGTAAAAATATATGTATCTTTCCATGCCCTTTTAGGTTCTTTAACAATAAAATTCTTACTGCCCTTTTGTGCAGTCACAAATTTGCAATCTTTATCAATACTCATTACCTTATCGAGTTATCTTTTATCTGAAAGCAAAGGTAGGAAATTGATGGTTAGACAAGTGTACCGAACTGCTCTATGAAATGGATTATGGAGATTTAAAAAAAAATGTTGTCCTATAACTAGTTCTAGTATTGGGTTATTAAAGTCGGCTTCTTTTTTTTTTTTTTTTAATAACTGGCAGATATCCACCTCATGGTAGGATGGCAGTTGCAATCGAGACTGGCGTGACATGGGATAGACTAAGAGCTCCTCTCGTTGATACCCCTGCACACGATCTTCACATCTCGGATTGCTTGTATGATTTGCGCCCTGGAGATCATATTGAGATCCAATGGAGAAGAAACAAAAAATTTCCTTATGGTTTGTTCTTGATACTATACACTCCTAATATCTCTGAGCATATAGTTTTACTTTCCCTCAACTTCTTTTTAAAGCAAATAACATACTAAAATTTAGGTAAATTTTGCAATCATTATGCCGGAGCATTACTTTTTCATGTTTTCTCCTCTTTCATCCTTTTCACTTTATAACCTTATTATATGGGTTGGTAGTAAGCTGCATTAAGATTCTTTGTTGTGGATGAAGTGTTACATAGAGGGTAGACTAAGGGTGTGTTTGGAAACCAGGAAAATGTTTTCTGGAAAATGAGTAGACTAAGGGTGTGTTTGGAAACCAGGAAAAATGTTTTATGAAAAATGAGTCATTTTTCAGAAAACATTTCCCTTTTCAGTGTTAACCGGATGTTACTTCCAAATCTCTTAACCGAATTTTTTTTGGGGGGTGGGGTGTTTGGCAGAGAATGGGGGCGGCATATTTTCATTTCAGAAAACGTGTTGAAGTTTTTGAGCTGGTTTTAATTGACTGCTTTTTAGGAGGCTAGTGCAATATTTTCATTGTTAATAAGTTTGGAATATAGTCAAGAATGCTGATTATATAAGTTTATATCTATCCTGTTTTAAAAGTACGTTTTGCTGTGTGGGCACTTGTGATTGGATAGGTAAAATGTTACATCAGCTGCTGAATAATGGCACTTTCTTATTCTGGTTTTAGACTGATGTGAATCATCAGTTATCTTGAAACTACTAGACTTGATTCGATTTATTCTTTGGAGATATGATCAAATCTATATGTATATATCTATGGGGATTTTTTCAAATAATTGATTTGTAATGTGTGGAAAATCATGCAGGCTGGTGGTATGGTGTTGTTGGCCACTTGGAAACATGTGATGGGAATCAGAATTATTGTCGTTGTCACGAATGTGGTGAGTTCCCTTCGTGAAATTTTCCAAACCACTCGATTCTTACTTGTTTGTGCATTCTTCGTTTCGTTCCTAGCTAGGGGGAAGGGGGATTCTTTCCGCCCTTCCCTCACGCTATCTATGGGTCACCGAGGAGTATTTATTATTTAGCCTTGCAGGGTGGTCCTTGTTGGGTCACCCGGGATTCCACGTGCCCCATGCTACTTGGATCAGAGCCTAATTCGGGTTTGAGAGAGAGGGTGAGGATTAGTGGCTGTGATTCTCACCCATTTGACCATTTCATAAGAAAATGACTTGAGACTTATATGCAGTTACTGCATAGGTGGAATCTGAAAGTAGCATTCATTATCTCGAGTTTGAACTTTCTTCTGGTAGGCCCCTTCTTGGCTCCCATTATTCTAAGAGTGGGGCTTCTTAGCAGTTGGGCCCTAGACAAGTCTTTCTAGCTTGTCATATTTTCTTCCAACATCATAATAAGTGTTGTCTCAGTGGATCATTTAAGATTTTAAGGCCAATCAAACTGCAAGAAACATTGAATTCATTTGTTTGGCTGTGGTGCTGGTAGTATCATTCTGCTTTTTTGTGCCATGATTAATCAATCCTAGTATGTTTTAGTGTCTGACTCTGTTACAATACAATATTTGTTCATAATTACTTTCTATGCACAAAGAGTCAATATCGCCTCCACTGAGGCTCGAATCCATCCCCTTCCATTAAACCACAAGATATTGGCTCTGACATTCTTTCTTAATTAACAAGGTTGCAAAAATCGCGCCTAGGCGGCAGGTGGCCGCGTCGAGGAAGGCCGGAATCGGCCTCCTCCGCGGCCACCCGCCTAGGCGGCGCCTAGACCGCCTAGCCGGCCGTATAATCCAAAAAAAAAATTCGAAAATTACAACGGAGATAATTGCAAATTAGCCGGCAGTATAACCCAAAAAAATCAAATCGCAAATCAACGAAGATAATCGCAAATCAGAGCCCTCGCCGTCGCCTACCACCAAGAATGGAGTCCTCCCCGTCGCCTACCACCAAGACTGGAGCCCTCGCCTACCACCAAGAACGAAGCCCTCGCCGTCGCCTACCACCAAGAATGGAGACATGCAGACCAGAAATTTTCGCTGCCTCTCTCCTCGACAAGCAGCGGCGGTGACGGGATCAAACTATTAGACTTCAGATCTTCTCTCCCACTCCGTTCGGCGAGCGTTGGTTCAAATATCAGACTTTAGATCTGGTTTAGATTCGTTGTCCTCTCCCATCCATAGTTTTTCGGGGAGCATTGGTACAGAGAAGCGATAGAACAGAGTTGTTCAGACTTCAGACTCTCTCTCCTGTTTTAGGCTTCTAGCATGTGGCCTTGTTGACTGACTTGACTCCCTTGACATGAGCCCTTAATTAATCACCTTAATAAAAATTGGGCGCCTAGGCGCCCTAGGCGCTAGGCGCCCCATTGCCGCCTAGCGATTTTTTCAACCTTGTTAATTAAATATGATCACAAAGCTAATAAACAATTGTGGCCTCTTATTCTGGCTATCTCATATACTGTGCAGATACTATAGTGCTCGAGTTCAATCAGTATTCACCTGGTTCACGGTGGAGAAGAACAAGTGTTAGAAGAAAAGACCATCGTGAGGAAGGAAACGAGACAGATGGGTTCTACGGAGGAATCCAGAAAGTTGACAGCAGCAAAGTAATCTCTACGTGGAAGCGGCTATGGCCTGCTGAAGTCCTGGAATAGATCGCCAGAACAGGCGCACTTGAAATAGCAGTTTTTAGGGGAAGAATTGAAGAAATCCAATGAAGTCTACATTTTCATGAGGTTATTCTTTTTAGTGGTCAGTGGGTAAAAACTTTATACCTTTGTAGGGGTGTTTGACACTGTAATTCTGTAAATTGCATCCTGTCCAGATCCAAATTCATGGACTGTAATTGCCACGGTACACTGCATTTGTTCAGTTAATCTTATTGAACTAAAGCAATAGATTTTAAAATTGTTCTGAGCTTTACCACATATTCTTCTTCCTGGAATGCTGAAATGCATAAGAGGTGTGAAACATCAAACATGTATTATGAAGCCAGTTAAAATCTGTCCAAAAATAAAAGGTTAAATAAACTCTCAAACATTAATGAAAGGAAAAAGTGTCAAATATGCCACTGAACTTATCGGTTTTGTGCAATTGGGCCATTGAACTTAAAAAGTGTGCAATTCAACCATTAAACAAGCAAAATTTGTGCAATTGGACCATTTTTACAAAAAAAATTAATTCAATTTGAGTTAAAAACATTTCAATATTGACTTCCAACTAGTATGGTAGAAGAAAATGCCACTCTTAATACATATATGTTAGTAATATAATTGGATTTTACTAGAAAATTTTTGTAAAAATGGTCCAATTGCACAAATTTTGCTTGTTTGATGGTTGAATTGCACACTTTTTAAGTTCAATGGCCCAATTGCACAAAAGCAATAAGTTCAGTGGTCTATTTGACACTTTTTCCTTAATGAAAATAGCTATTTTGTTCAACTCAAGAAAATGTTTTAAAACAACCTATGGTTGATCAAAACTCGCAATACATTTTTGTATACAACAAGAACACGATGATGATTGAAAATTTAACAACTTTGTTGGAAAGCGGAAGGCACCTGACTTCCTCAAGTTTGCTTGAGAATTCTTGTAGTCAGAGTCCAATTCTACTCCCTAATCTTTATCTCAAATATGAGCCCTTCAAGATTTTTTACCACAGATCGTGTCCCAGCTACTTCACTTATCTGCAAACCATGTCGAGTTGCTTCATTAATGACCATGGCATCCATTCTGCAGAGAGAATCAACATTCCGTGTAAACAATACCAGAAAAACATTTATACTTTCTTTTTTGTCAATAATTTTACCACAGGGCTTTTCAGTCAACTGGTTCAGAAGTAAAATTTATTTTATTAAATTGCTCACTGTTGACTGTTTAGGTCATTACAATCTCTGCAAATTTTTGTCAACAGAAATCTGGCATTACTTCATCAAATACTAAAATAGTTTAAACTTGTGATTTGTCTGCTTTTCATATTTATAATGAAAGGATTAAGGTAGTCCCTATTTAAGTATATAAGCACAGCTGTCTTCATAAATTCAAAAGTATAATTCAGAACAATATTTTAATCTGATGGACTATTTTCAGTGGTAATACCTAAAGTGCAGAGATAAGCTAAATTTAAACAATGATAAAACTAGGATTACCTTGAATCTATAATCTATATGCAATGATAACGAAGTTATTTAATACGGAGTATATAAAAATGTTTCTACCAAACCGAATAGCAATTCAGAACCATAATTAACCAAATTACAGAGATGAACATACACTTTTGCTCGTGATACGTATGCCAATATAAATTTGCATTTGTTTCCATCACGAACTTTGAGTAGCTGCTCCACAGTATCAAAGAGCAAAGGAACATTTGCCTGCTGAAAACTTGCATATTGTCAAGGATTATTGCAAAACCAAAGATGCTTAGCATATTTAAATATAGTCTATAGCTAGCTTTATTGTCTACTTAGGTCACCCTTTCATGATATGCCATGGTATGATAAGACATTGACAGCTCAAAGAACCTATAAATGTTAAATGAAAAGAAACTAACATGCTTATAGAACCTATAAAGTATAGAGATAAAATTATAATTTGGATATAAATGTCAGCTCCAAGAACTAGATCAAATCCTTCAGGATGCCCTTGTAAGATAGAACTGAGCTGATCAGTATCGCCCCATTCCAGCTTCTCAGCTTTTAAACCTGAAACAAATGAGACAGTAAACTGAAGGTACAAGTTCATCCCAAAATGCAATTGTACTTTGTAAAAGTTAGTTTACTAACCAGCATGAGGATTGGAAATATCAGAAGAAACATGATCGATGTTTTTCTTCAGGATCTGGAGTCGCTCCAAGGTTAGATGCTGAATAAACAAAGTGCATTAAAATAATTGAAATTCAAACACTTGAACTTGCCTTGAGGACCTCATCATTGTGGTCTGTCATCACAACTTCACGACAAAATTTGCTGCACAGTATTCCAGTTATACCTGCATCCAAGACTCGGCAATTTATCAACTTCGTATTAAATAAGGAAAAGATACATAATTCTGAAATATATACTGTTATACAACTTCCACGTTCAGGTATGCCTCAACAACTCAGCTTAACAGAACTGCATCAAAACTATTGTTTAGTCCTCCAGCCTTGTTTCAATTCAAATGCTTAAAGTATCAATCTATTGATGGAGAAAAGACATCTTTGCGATGCTATTCCCTTACAATTCCCCAGAACCTTAAGCATACTAAAGTGAAAGTAATTACCTTAATTTCAACTAGTTCACGTAAGAACATGGGTGCCAAGTAAAGTTAATGAGCTTATACGAAAGATGGATAAGGAAGAAAAGAGAGAACCATGTATTGATTGGATACACAGGAGGTGGGCAAATGAAGGAAGATGGATTTTTAACATGACTACTATTTGTAAAACAAATTTCCACTTCTCCACTTTCAATTAAAAAATTTCACCAAACTGGTATAAATTGATTAAATGAACAAAAACTAGTTAAGTAACAGTATCAAACTATATCCATTCATCCATTTTCATCAGTGCAGCTCCAGCTATATAAGGACTCATAACATTAGAAGAACAGAGATTATAATAAAGAACTCCTAAAAAGAAATAGGATTACTAACCAACGCCAGAGCCAAGCTCAATAACAGAACATCCTTGGAGGATGTCAGCATTCTTTGCAAGATAATCGTTCAAGAGTACTGCCCCAGGCCAAACCAACTGTCCCGTCAAATCAAAATCAGCTGCCATACCAATTATTAGTTCTAAGTTGCCATAGACATGAATTTAGGAAACACACACTAGACACATCCAATGAAATAAACTTCCCAATTAAGCACACATAAGCATTGCACTAACTTCTTTATCAGGATGAAGAAGAGAAATCAAAACAAAATAATATTTCCAGTCTTAATTTTATAGTACACTGCTAATATTGGCATCAATCTTTTATTTTGTAGGAGTCCTCTTCAATAACACAAACACAAGTTCCTTGGATTTCAGCCAAACAATTGTAATATGCTCAAAAACTTAACTCCTCAAGCTCATAATAGTGGAAAATGACCCCCCAAAAAGGCACCAGATTGATCAGAGCAGATAGCAATTAGTCTAATTTGGGAATATTTATATACAGTAAAGAATTAAAACAGAAGAAGGAACAAAAATGCTTACTAGAAGCAGATTGGAGGCAGTAGAGCTGAAGAACTTGAGAGCCGAATGAGAATGTCGTGAGCTCGTAGCTGCACAAAAGCAACTCAATACGCAAGTTTCACAACGGAAATACACATACATATATGCATACAAAGAGAAAAGTTCATACTTGTCGTTCATGAAGAACGACTGGTCCAACCAGACG
>CM008342.1:34903091-34917991 GCA_002525835.2 Ipomoea batatas | reverse complement strand
TAATGGGGGAAGATGGCTGCGCAGAGGTTAAAATGGTGGTTGGCTTTGGGGGAAAGATGGTTGCCAGATGGAGAGGGAGAAGGGTTTGGGGGGTTTTCTTTTTTTCTTTTCTTTTTTAAATAAAAAAGGAAATGACAAATTTACCCTTAATTTATTTCATTCGCCGGAAAAATAGTCACCGGTGACCGGATTTTGATCGGAAGGACCAAATGTGGTAGAGATTTAAAAGTCGTGGGACCAAATCTGAAAATTTTAATAGTCAGGGACCAAAAGTCGAAATGGTCCAATAGTCGTGGGACCAAAAGTGAAAATAACTCTATATATATATATATGTATAAGTGTATAACCTATGGTTGAACAAAATTTAGTTAAAAGTTAGAAAAGAAAAGGAAAACTATACATCCAGCTATATTTTGGAGGAAATTAAAACACAATTCCTCCACATTCTATGGTATCAAAATCTAAGATTTCATAAGCCACTCTATCATCACAATGTAACAAAGAAGAAGCTAGAATTTACACCTTGAAGTTGAACTTTAAAATGGAACTTCATACTCAACAATGGCAAACTGGGCAGCTCTCAGATAAGACACAACTCTTCAAATTTAAACATTTCTGAGATCATCATATATGGCTTCAGTTGCCTTCTGCAGTGTCTGCAGACTAGTCTCTGTGGGCTTGTCCTCTGAAATGCCACATTATCAGCCATTGCGTTCAAGTTTGATCGAAACCGGGTTATCAACAAAGATACTGATATGAACGATGGAAGAAAAGTGGGAAGCAACTCACGTATAGACTCGGGGTCGATGTGTACAAAGAAACTTGCAGCGACTATCAGATAGCAGAGGAGGAGCATTAGTCCTTTAAAGTAATTTGAAGTTCCTTCCTGCAATAACAAACCGACACAATGCCCGAGGGGAAAGCGGGATTGAAGGAGCAAATGGTAAAGATCAGAGAAGAACAAATTGAAAAGTTGAAGAAGAAATTATAGGCCTTGTTTGGTAAAATAGTTAGCTTATCAGCCAATTTTGACTTATTTGACTACTATTAGTTGTTTGACTTGGTTAAAAAATCAATATGAGTGTTTGATTAATAAGTTTTTTGTAAGTCCAAAATGCTAAAATTCAAAAAGTTATTCAAAACAACTTTTTGAGAAAAGAAATTATACCAAACAGCTATCAGCTAACAGCTAATTTACCAAACACCTTTCTACAATCAGCTAATATTATCAACTAGTTATACATCTAAGGCTCTAACCCAATCAGCTAACAACTATCAGCTAACAGTCATTTACCAAACATTGCTATAGTCTGCTGTGTTTATGCAAGTTGGATACCTGCACCATGAAGGCTACTACAATAACGCTCATGAACAGGGTGGCTGTTTCGAAAAGCTGGAAGTCCAAGTTCATTGGGCGCCCCATTATCCACCCAACGACAACACAGAAAGGGATCTGTAGCAATAATGAATACATGGTCATTCACAGAATCACTAAAAGGAATTCAATGACTATGAATGGTACAGATTAAATATACCCCGAACATGGCTATCTGTGTAGAAGATCCGATAGCCACTCCCAAAGAGATGTCCTGCACCAAAATCGAATAAGTGTGAGGGGTTCGTCTTCGCCTTTAGTCCTTTTATTTATGAACGGATCAGGATATTTACAAGCTTGTCTTTCACAGCAAACATGATAGCGCCAGCATGTTCTGCAGCATTGCCAACAATCGGGAGCAGGATGACACTTATAAATGCCACGGGAATGTTCAATGCAATAGATGCTCCCTGAAGCACATTCACATTTATCACAAAAGGGAGTAAGAGGCGAGTGTGAGAGAATTTTCCTATACATCTCCGTTTTTTTTTTTTTTTGAATACTATTGACTCTATTTCTCAACCTATTGAAGTACAAAGAGTCAATATTAACTCCACTGAGACTGACTTGAACCCACAACCTCCCATATGAGGGAGCTACTTGGTGCTACGGGACCACAAGTCACTTGGAAATATTAAACCTCCAGAATACGTTGTTAAACAAGTCAATGGCAGTTAAATGTAAAAGTGAGGACTTGGCCCTTTGGAAGGTGGACGACTCCAATTTATAGAGCACTGTAATTCTACTAGAAGAATGCCAAGAAACTCCGTAAGAGGTAAGTTTGCAAGATTAAGTTACCTCGATAGTGTTAACCAAATATTCAGATAGAAGAGCTATCCATGCAGTCAAAATGGAAAGCCATATGATTGATGACCACATGGATATCTCGGGAGCTTCTTCTTCTTCATTGTCACTGTCATTTTGATTTGCGTCCTAAAAGTGTTTAGTATCGAGTGAGTATAACCAGAAAAACAAACCTATAAAGTACTTTTAGTAAGAAAAGGGGAACGGTATTATTCTGTATTATTGTCATTGCATGCAACCTGAGAGCATTATCTGCCTCTTAAATGGTCAATGCCCAAGATGAATAAATATCAAATTTTAGAACGAACCAAGATTTTCAACTCCAAAAACATATCAAAAACTCGAAAAAATGAAAAGAAAGAGGTATTTATTCTAGGAAAGAAACAGAAATAAATAAAATGTAATAGAACACTAAACACTGACCTCTGCAATCGGCATATAAAGACTCTTTTCGCTTGTCAGCTGGAAGAAAAGATAAGCACCATATGCTACAAGCATTACACAGCTACTAAACCTAGAAAGTGCGACCTCCGATTTTCCAAAATGCAACTCGGTGTGTGTAACATGGAGGACCGCAGGTAACAGAAGCCCCATTACAGCCATCAAAAGCAACCCTGAATTCATGACTGCAGTTCCCTAACATAGTATACAAATATATCCTACCATATTAATGCCGGGAAATCACTAATGTATACTAAGGTTCCAATGCAAAAAAATAAAAAAAGAATTTTAAGATGATAGTAGCGTACCTTGTTGAAAACCTGTTCTTTATGAGAATATACAAGTCCACCAGCAAAAAATGCACACCCGAGCACGAGTAACATATTTGAGAGAATCGAGCCCAAAAGTGACTGCTGAACAACTCGCATCATGCCACGATTAAGCGCATACATTGATATTATTAACTCTGTTGCATTGCCGAAAGTGGCATTTAGAAGCCCTCCAACTGCAAAAAACTCCAAAATTAAGCCCATTGGTCAATATTTTGCACAAAGAAAGCGTAAGTAAACAACAAGCACAACAATATTCTTGAATTCAATCTAAGGAATTTCTTTCTAGAAGGCATTCAAACCAAAATGTGGTCAGAACATTAGGAATAAGGTGTCCTAGTGTATAACATGTTGGAAAAGTATTTTGCATATAAAACAAAAAATGTGTGATTAATATAACATGGGGAAAGAACTGGTGGATTCAGAGCCAACAAGCATACGCACATACATATCGACATTCATATATTCCAATAAAAATAAGAATAAAGGATACAACCTGTTGGACCAGTAAAGAAAGCAAGCTGCCTGCACAGAATATGAAGCCAAAATATTAGTGGCTTGGTCAATAGATAATAAAATTTTAAACCATACGAAATCAAGTTACAGTCAAATACCAATACGTTCACACTATCAACTCCACAAAAAAATTTATTTTCGCTAAGCATTAATGAATCATTAGTGTTTTTTTCTTTGTTATGCACTTTGGAAGGACCCAAAATAGTAAATGAAAAATGTGATCTAGCTAAACCAGCATATCTTCCTCATCATAAAAGAACTGAGACCTTAGTAAAGTAGGAAAATCTTAACATGCATTTACTAACAATGCTAATCGCTAGCTTCCTGTACAGAATTAAATGCAACATATCCTGAGATGATAGGTATTGTGAATTACTCTGTCGCCCAACCTAAACGCTCCGCAAGTGGTATGATGCCTAACAAGCTTAGAAGGAAGATCCACCCCTACCAAGAGAAAAAAAAAATGATAGGACAGATATAATCACATACGTAAAAAAAATGAAAACAGATTGGAGAGCAAAGAAACAAATCAAACTTACATGATGACTATAAAACTTATCAACAAGAACAGCCAGAGGACCACAGGTTATAAGAATGTTTAACTTTTTGGATAAGAAGACGATTTTAATGCTGGCTAACATCCTATTCAATATACATTTACAGCTGAAATCATCAGAACTGGTATAAAAGAATGATCTCCGGGGAGAAGGATCGAGAGATATTGGCCTCCCGATTACATGTTCAGGGCTTACTAGGCTCTCATCATGGAACTCAAGAACTGCTCTTCCATCAAAAGACCCCATCTGCTGAAAGAAATGCCCATTCATTACAACACAATAGGGAAAGGCAGAATATATTCAAACAATATGTGCACATACATCAATTTTGCAGCTACAATAATACTAATCCATAATCTTTACCTAATACCTATTGGGTCATTATTCATTGAAGCTGTTAACAGAAGCATATTTATGCCAATGTTAATGCGTAAAGATGAAATTTCATTTCTGAAACCTGGAAATGAAAAAGTATGTGAATGGAAAAGGACAGAGAACTTGACTTGAGTGGAAAGCAGGCAAAGTTGGTGGAATGTGCCACAAGCCAATAAGGCTAAGAACACTGTTCCATTACTTACCACTTCATAATCATACTCTTTCTTATTCAATTTCTTGTGTATACCCTTTGAGTCATTTCCACGATATTTTTTTTTTTCAATTTCGTTCTTTTTCTATGTAAAAAAAAATCAAGAATGTTAAGAGATTGCTTGGCGGTGAGGTTATATATGCAAACAGAATAGATCGCGCAAAGAATTGAAGAAAGAAACTCACTTCAATGTGCGGGCTTGACTAGCGAAATAGCGAGTGTTGGTTGTGATCACCCATCCACTAATAATGCTTTTGCTTTGCCGCAAAAACAGACACTGCTCCATCTCCAACTATGGGCATAACTTAACTAAACCCGCCAAACGAAAATCTGCAAAGAAACTCAATGGGAATTTCCATTAAGAAAAAAGATTACAACTTTGAGCGCTTAACAAGACCAAAATGGGATCAAGAAAATTTGGGCGACGTTATTTTCGAGGTAAAAATGGTGGGTTCCTGGAAAATTAAAGAATGCCCACCTGTAGTATAGTCAACAGCAGGTGGTGCTAGAAATCCGAGGTCGTGACTTGCATGTCAGAATTGGTTTTGAAATCATTTTCGAGGAAAACTTGAAAGAAGTCTTTCTTTAGGAAATTGTTTTTTTTTCCCTTTCCTCTTTCGCTGCTTCCAATATTGTTGTCTGTGCGTGGTTTGCGGTGCGAATGGGGAGAGGGTGAGGAGCGGTTAGTTGGTGTACGCGGAAAGAGGTAGTTATTGTTGACGTATCGGAAAACATAGAGGAGAAAAGTAGGTCGTAGCATATATAGCGTGGAAGCTGAAACGACAACGTGAATTGTGATGACTCCCACAGTCGCACAGCTTTTCTTTCACGTTAAGACCAAATATAAATATTGTTCCCGTGAAAACTGAAAAAGGAAATTTTTTAGATTCTATCAATCAGAAATAGACCCACACAACTAATCTTAGGTAGATATCCAATCTATCGGCCCAGTAAATTAGCTTTAAAAAAATCACGTCCAATTTGATGATTTTTCATCCGGATAAATTATTTATTTTTATTATAGTGCCACAACCTCTTACAAACATGTGAATCATATAGACGAATATGAGTTGCTTCGCACTATCAAAGTCAACATGATGTAGGCATTCTTAGTTATAAAACGAATTTTGATCTTGAATTTTCCTTCAATAATTATTTGTATATATAGAATGAAAGTGAAGTTGTTAGTTTTTGAATTAATTAGAATGGAGGATGGTTGTGAATGCAACTGGCCGGCCGATGAGTGATAACGGAGGGAAGACGACCAAGTCCGCCTAACAAGTTAAGATAGATGTCACCAACTGACCAACCCAATATCTATGTTTGTTGAATAATAATATTGCAATTGCAGGCTGAAACTTCATCCACTAAAGCTTTGGACTTCGTCAATCCTCAATTACGCCACCTACAAATCAAATACTACGGAAATGGAGTAATTTTGACTCTAACAATGAAAATGGGATGAAGGAAAAAAGAGCTTTTAAAAAACAAAAGAAAGAAAGCATTTCTGTCTCCATCATAATTTTCAAAGGGAAGAAACCTGCATGGACCGCCAACTACTATAAAGAGACAAGTGTATAGCGGCCCGGAAAGCGAATAAGATGAGGAGAAGGACGATGATCAATCTCCGCAAGAGCATAGCTTTGTTTGCTGTGTTTCTGTTTCTGACATTTATTCTGCTCTCAGCGTGTCAAGCAAGGATCTTAGACTACTCATCATCACTAGCAGCTCAGGGTGTGTGCTTTGCTTCTTTCTCCTTTAATCTTTCGTTAATCTGCTGCTGCTTTTTTGGCTCTATTTTTAGTTTTCTGTTTTATTTTTTCCGAGAACAGGAAGCTTAATTCACCGACGGAGTGACAGGGAAGCTCCTGGACCTCCTGGACCGGCTGCTAATGTCCACGATCATAATCACCATTAAGGAGCTTGTGCCTTTAGATTAACTGAGCTTGCTGTGTATGTTTATAACTAGTTCCAAAATTTGCCAATTGGAGACTAGTGATCAAGTAGAAAGCATCAGGTCACATATACACTTGTATAATCATCATTTATTGGTAACTAAGATGGTATTTAAACTTTAAAGGATAATATGCATCAGTTTCTCTTATGGGAAAACATAACATTACCAACAAAAAATGTTAGATTCTCTATGGCAAAATAAACAACTACCACTGCAGCTCCATCTTCTGCTAAGCAGCTTTGAGGATATGTGCCTGAACTCTTGTTACATCTTTATATTACAGTTCCGCTGGGGATCAATGCATCCTTGATGACAGTCACGATTCCACTCTTGATGAAATATCCATCAGTTTCCCTAGCTGCTTCTTGAACATCGTCACTATTAATGATCTGAGAAAATCAAATGTCGATGTTAGGGGGTTTCAAGATTTCAAGTTTCAACTTCATAAATATATGCTTCTCCTAGTACTGAAGGGATAATCCCAAAATACTTAGTGCATATGGAGCTATGCTGCTGTAAAGTGCAAGAATATTTGAACATTATATAAATTTTCATTGATTAAACTAAAAGATGATATAGTTATTTGAAGATGCAATTCAAGAATTGATATCTTTGGTATAAGTGGGCCTGATTCAAGCAAGGTAAAGGACTTTTTGTTCTTCATGCCCCACCTTTCAGCAAGGTATGAAATGGCTTATGAGGTCTAGAAGACAATTTCAAATTTTCAGTTGAAAAGTTGAGTTGAAACAAAATGTTTAGATTTTGCACCTTCACATTGTCCCCTATACGGGCATTCTTGTCAATGATTGCTCTTTTAATGTGGGAGTTCCTGCCAATGCCAATTGGGATGCTGCCCTTTGCTGCCAGAAGCCTCCTGTCAGCATCAGTCTGTCCCAATACAAGAAATTATGTCAAAAAGACAAAGTAGCTTACAGAAATTGCAGAACAATGATGGTTTCCGATGAATCATGAACCATTAAGATAAGTGTTGCACTCCATACAAAAACTCAATTGAAATCCGACTAGAGAAAAAAAAAAAATCTATATCCATCTTCTACATGGATTATTACCTCATAGTAATCAGCTCCCATCAGTAGTGAATCTTCAATAATTGCACCTTCTGATATACATGATCTAAGCCCAACCACAGAATGGTGAATTTTACAGTTCTGCACTAACAAACACAATAATGAATATTGCATTCCACATTATTATAAACGCAATCACAATCTATGAATGGATGATGTTATCAACTCTAGAAGTTCAATTCACTTGCCTTGATCACACAACCTTCGCCAATAACACTGTCCGTGACATCAGCATCAAGCATCTTAGAAGGAGGTAAATATCGAGGCTGAGTGTAGATTGGAGCTGATCGGTCATAGAAACTTCAAAAGGATTTCCTGGTTAGTGCTTTAAATTTAAACAGTAGAACGAAAATTATATTCTACAAGGGGTTTACCTAAAATCTGGCACTGGCTTTTTTGTGATCCCCAAGTTGGCATTATAGAAAGCCTCAATTGTACCAATATCTTCCCAGTAGCCGTCAAACAAATAAGCTTGCACCTGTATGGATGAAATGGTGAGAATTCCACAGTTACACTTATTCTTTACAGTTTTCATGGGCAAATTTCAGTCAACAATTATTCATCTTCCTATTATACTTAAACTTACAGTACAATACAGTTTGATTTGGTGAGAAGACAAATTAACAAAATATGGATGGTCAAAATACACTTTATGATTTATTTAAAATAAAATTAAAAAAAAAAGGTACATACTCTCATTCCAATGGATGTTGCACCAGGAATGACTTCACTTCCAAAGTCATTGGCTCCAGGGAACTTTTCTCGAAGTAGGTTTAACATCACATTTTTGCTAATGACATATATGCCCATACTTGCAATAAAAGGCAACTCTTTAGCTCTCTGATCATCAAGACCTAAAATAGTAGTATCAACCTGGATGGGAGTGAAAAGACAATTATTTCCCTATTTGTTTTTTTTATACTTACACAAACTACCTAGATGAGAGTGATAACTGAATTTATTTAGTTTACCTTCATAGCTTTCAACTGTTCTCCTTTTGGTTTCTCTGCAAATTCAATAATCCGCCCTTCTTCATCAATCTTCATGAGACCAAATGCAGTGGCACGCTTCTCATCCATTGGCAGAGCAGCAACAGTAATATCAGCATCTGTTTCTCTGTGGGCTTGAATGAATCTCTCATAATCCATTCGGTACAAATGATCTCCAGCAAGAACTAGGAATTCAAGAACATTGTGTTCCTCAAACAGCCATAGATACTGCCTCACAGCATCAGCAGTACCCTGCAATTAAATAGCATTTAAATTTAGTGCTTAATGGTGCCATTAATGAATACCCCCATAAAATTCTTGGAACCAAACAATTGACTCCTTTTAGACTGCCCACGACAAAATCACATTTAGATTGCTACACTTGGCAACCATATATACACTCATCAAACTAGCACAGCTGGAGATTGATTTGGTTAGAATCATATCTTGTAAAAAACTGAAGAACTACTACATGGATCATGTGTGAATAATAGAACATACACATCATAATTCTTTGTATGCAACTAGCATGGTTTATAACAAGCAGCAACAGGATAAATACCTGGAACCAATTAGGGTTCTCTGGACTTTGCTGAGCAGCAAGAACTTCAACGAAACCTTCATTCTTGTAACCGCCCATGTTACTTGCATATGCCCGTGAGAGGTGACGATTGAGTGATGCAGAGTTAAACTGTGTAAGAACATAGATCTTGGAAACATTACTGTTCAAGCAATTGCTAACAGGGATATCAATCAGACGATAGTTTGCTCCAAGTGGAACAGCTGGCTTTGCCCTCTTCTTTGTTAGAGGGTAGAGCCGGGTCCCAGCTCCACCTCCAAGAATAATTCCCAAGACACTCTGCAAAACATTAAATATACAGAAGTTCATAATAATCCTTCCCCATATGGCTTCAACTACTCCTTAGTGATGGAATTCAGGAGGTAAAAGGCTATATTTTACATTAGAAAAGAAGCAAAAGAACTAAATATTTAGATAGTCTCAGAAAAATGAATGCAATTTGATTTCAGATATAACATACAAATCATTCAACTACATTCATCTTTGAATGATGTCAAAACACCATTTTTATCATTACGTTTTTGTCCTTAAATTCTACAGCCAACACAAGAAATGCAACTCTCTTGTGAACTCCTAAGTTTCATCCATACATGCAGTTGAAGTGGACACCACTCAAAACCAGATCCATGTTTTTAATTGTTATATTCAGAAACAAAAACAGAAAAAGAATAGTGAAAAAAGAAAAAAAAAAAAATAGTTCACACTTCACACACTTTGCTTTAACTATATAAAACGCACGTAAAGCAACCTCCTTACGCAATCTCTCAATATAATAGTAGTCGATGCAAACAAAAAGTGAGGATTTGGATCTGGAAATAGTTGGAAAATATACTTCAAGGTGAAGCAATTAATGCTACCATTCTCATGACAATATGAGAGCTGTATCCAGACATTCTAATTTAATTGAATCATCACTTCACTTCAGTGGCAATTCGATGAACTATCACCAATTTTACTGCTAAAAAGAAAGACGTTATCAGATTAAGACAAACAAAATACAGAAACACTGCAGATTTAACCATAGGCATTCATATTAACGGGCAAAAACTTAATAGTTAACACGTGTATATGCATCATGGACACGATTGAGTGCTTACTCGGCTAGCATCAGGATCGAGGCAAGTCTGCGAATTCTGGGAGTCGGAAACAGCTTTAGGGGAAACGATAATCGGAGCATTACGCCTCTCCGACGATTTCCCTCCGGAACGGCTGCAGCGCCGAGAAACTAACGACGCGAGTTTGTCGCCGGAGAGATTAGAAGACGCGAACGAGAGGCTCTTGAACCGAGCAGCACGCCGAGCAGAGCCGTCGTTCCTCTCCGCCGCGCAGGTATACGGGGCGAGCTTCGGAGCTCCGATTGCTGCCGCCATTGCCTCTCTCTTCGATCGCTATGGAGTGTGTGGAGGTGAGTGAAGAGTGGTGGAAGTATAACCGAACCAGCTTGTTTTTTTTAAGCGCTGCATAGCTGCCAGCTGTTAATAAACTGCCACTCATCTTGTCGGAAATTACAGATTTGCCTTCGCAAATGACCGGTCATCAGCACACTTGTCACGGAGGGTAGTACGGGAATTTAGGATGCCTGTTTAAGGAAAATCTTTGTGGACGCAATTCGGCTATTCCAGGGAATATTACGATTTGGTCAAGTGGGGCCCTTAGAAAATCTGTAACTTGCTTTGAGCCGTTGATTATAAGTTCGTGATACACGTATAGTATGTTGTCCGTACATTTGATAATTTATTCTTGCGGAATAATTAAAATATTTTAGGAGTTTTTATAACTCATGCTTAACTATAGTCCAAATTAAGAAAGTATGAAATGATTAAATTAATAATTGTACACTAGAACTAATCGCTTTGATGTACGGTGTTGCAAACTTTTTTAATCAACTTACTAAAGAATAATAAATACTTCATGTAATCCTAAAATTATACTTCCAATTTTTATTCTCACTTGTATTTAAATTTGAATGGAGGAAGAAAAAAAAATAATTGATAAGTATCATGACCCCTACTAAATTAAACAATCAAAGCATGTCATGTCATACAGAATATAAAATGGGAGTAGAATTTGGAAGTTCATGTATAATTACTCTTAAATAATAGAGGATGTTGAAAGAGGAGATGAACGGAAGGCTCCGATCTAATTGTAACTTATTTAATTTTTCTAAAAGTTTCCCTAACATCATTTAATGCGATTTATATTGATGAAGTTGGGAAACAGGTTTTGGACATCTGCATGTCCACCACGTGCCGTGAGCACATTAGGCAAGCGTGTGGTGGCCTTGCACATTACATTTGTCTAAATAAAGCTAACAAATAATATGTGTGTGATGTAACGGCCCTTTATGTGATCGAACTGTGCTTATTTTAAGGTTAATGATTGATTAGGGTCATTATTCCCGATTAGTTGATTTAGTTCAGGTTGAGAATAATTTGTCGATCGACAACTAAGCTCCACAACTAATTTAACAACTTACACGACCACATTCGTGGTCGAGAACTTATGTTCTTGATTGTGGTCAGAAAATATCTAATAGGACAATCTGTACGGTTACCGAGCCAAATTCTAGTACATCGAGGTCAAACTTCCTATATCAAGTATAAATAAATAATATATCATTTATATATAAAAATTATCAAAGGTTGAGATAGTTTAGTTGGTAATTAATAGATATTTGTTATGAAAGGTTCAAATATCAAATCTTGCTAACGATGATGGGAGCCCATATCTTAATAAAATATTAGTTTTTATTATAAAAAGATAATTTTTAGAATAAAATTTAACACAATAAAAATCAAATTTCATATTGTTTAACATCTTTTAGAATAAAATTGAACACAATAAAAATCAAATTCCAGATTGTTTAACATCAATAATTGGTGTAGTATTGACATGATGTAGTAAAGTCATCCTTAGTCATATTCAAGATATCTCATGTAATAACCAATGGGGTAGCTCAAGTGGCAAGTGAGCTCTCTTTGTGAAGAAGAATTTGGGAGAATCTGAGTTTAATTTTCACAAGCGACGATTCCCCCAAATATTAATTCGCTATTTTCATGTATGATTTCATGTCATGTTAATAGATGGTGTCAATAGCGGCTGGGATGTATATATATGGGGAATGGAGAACTTTAGCGTGAAGGGGGATGGTGGTTAGGTCAGAAAGAGACAAGCTAAGTAGAGAAATCTCTAAAATTGAGGGGGGGCTTGTTCCTTGTTGATGATATCCTCCAGCAGGGATAATGGTGTTACGACTTTCAAGATAATCATTGACTACAACAAAGCATGTGGAGCTTTGGACGGTAGCCATTGGTGCCATCAGCGTCCCAGAAAATCATGCAGAAAACTATAAACAATAAATGGAGTTATGGACGACAACCATGTTTTCACACTCCCCCCGGTCCCAACTTCAAACCACACACCGCAATTAACACTATGAGATTGCTATTTCATTTCTCTTGCTTTGTATAATACGGAGTATATACTTATGGGTTTATACAATTAAATTAAAATAAATATTATTATATATAAACACACTTTTACGAAAGCGAGTGCATTTAGAGATGCGAGTTTTAAAATCGTTTATTATTAATAATGATGAGGGTCACACTTGTGTTAGACCGTCTCACGGATCCTTATTCGTGAGACTGATCGGGTCGGGTCAAGACACCATGCAAATGTCACACTTATATGTGCAAATGTCATACTTATATGCTCAAATATAACACTAATCAAGAATACAATTTTTGTTACTTATTAAAGAAAAAGTAATACATTTTTCATAATAAGTAATGTTGACAAGTGCCCCTCACTTATAAGGGCAATTATAATACTTTTATGGAAAAATGTAATACTTTTAAATCGAAATGTAAAAGTATTGTATTTTCCCTGAAAAGTATTATATTTACCCTTATAAGTAACAAAAATTTTATTCCTGATTAGTATTACATTTGAGCATATAAATATGACATTTGTGCATATAAGTGTTATATTTGCATTTTGACCCGACCCGACCCGACCCGTCTCATGGTGAGACGGTCTCACACAAGTTTTTGCCTAATGATGAATTGACGAATTTGTCACAGTATGTTTTGATACTAATGGTGGCTTAACATGAATGACAAAGTAAAACATGTGTTTGGTATTTATACAACTAATACAAGTGGCATTGAGTTGGTAATATTGGTACAATATATGACTCTACTAATAACATTAACTAATTAATTTTCTCAACAAAAATGTTTCAAATAAGACATTAAAACAGCCTCTTAAACAGCTCTTGGTGACTTACCCATCTCACAACAATCTTCTCATATCGTGAAATTATTATTTTTGGATTGAATCATTTATTATTTTGGATATAACTACAGTTTCATTTGATAATATAAAAATAAATGTAAGGCAATATCATTTGAGATAAACTGTAGTTTCATTTACGGAGCTCTGATCCGTTAACATGTGGAGATAGCCGTTTCTTTACTTAAAGAATTAGTGCTGTTTTTGGACCATGGTTCACAAAGCTTTGTGGACCATGGTCCACGATATAACAACTGTGAATTGAAACCATTACACTAAAGGTGTGTTTGGTTCATTGGTTTACTATACACACTAGGAATGTTAATTAAAATCATAGTTATTATTTGATTGACAACTTTTTAAAACACAACTATATATAGAATTTGATTACCCATTCAATTAAAATTCTCATTTCCTAATTAAAAATGGGTATCATTCTATTTTATCCCTCATCTGTTACCTCCCGAACGGCTGCCTCCTCACTACATCCCTCATATTTTTATTTTGATTTTTTGTTCATATTGTTGCTTTAAATGTCATTATATTATGATCAATTGCTTTGATTTTTTTTTATAAATATTTATAAACATTTATTTCCATTATAGAATTATACATAAATAATCATTAATATTTGTAATCATTCTAATTCTACCCTACTTTCAAATACACAAAATACTTTTACAAAAACTAATTACAATTATCAAGTATTTGATTCTGATTCTAATCTTTATGTGTGAAACACACCTTAAATCGTTGATCACTTCGTTGGATCATATCCCCATCCAGTAATGGATTAGATGGTAGTTTAGTTTGGTGTTGCAGCTTCTTGATCCTCATCACCATCTCAGGAGCACACAAACCGAGTACGACATACACCATTATCTCTTCGGTTTCCTGATCGAGTCATCTGCACCAGCAAATAGTTACGTTGCACGTACAAAAAATGCGAACCTCCATGTGAAGAGCTTGGCACCCATGTGACAAATAATGTATTCTTCAATTCACTGGAATGTGTGCTTTGAGTAAAGATCACATTCTAATTCTAATCAACAATAAACCATAAAAAGAGGTAAAATAAATAGGTTGATAGTCAAACAATTCAAATAAAAAAACTAATAAATAAATCTATCTATATATAAAAACAATATCCTCCTCCCAAACTTTTCCGCCCAAAGTTAATGGTATTTTGGTAAAATCACATATTTTATTTATTTATTATTTTATTAATTTATTAATCTATTAATTATTCATATTTTATTAATTTATTAATCTATTAATTATTCATATATATATTTATTCACTTATAATATTATTATGGTAAAATGATAAATAGGTAACATAATATGATTGGTGTGATATAATTGATGATTGAATAATTGGTG
>CM008342.1:34889360-34902938 GCA_002525835.2 Ipomoea batatas | reverse complement strand
ATTTGTGATGACACAAATACACATTAACACATGCCCACCCCCCAAAATAAGCGAGCCCCAATTTTGGAATCTAGATATTGATGATGCACCAAGATAAGCTAGCCAGCAACGACAACCCATTTTCACACTAGAGTACGCTATGCCATTATTTTTTTTTTTTTTGTTACTACTGATTTCGTTATAATGTAATATTTATTTATAGCTAGTTTTTCAATCAAATAAAGCACAGAAAGTCAATATCACCTCCACTGATGCTCCAACCCACCTTCTCTCATGTTGAGTGATTTTCACATTTGACTACGTGCCATTAATGAGCACAGTGGATATGCAAGCTAGGGGTATATGTTGCCAAAAGAAACACTATTTTTGTTAGAGCTACAAAACAAAATGGGCTATATGTCCCAAAGCCCCTCACATCTCAACCCGATAAAATTGTAGATGAGTAAATCATGTTAATTCAATAGCTCATTAGGTATGAAGACTAGTGTATGGCGGTGAAACTTTTACTGTACAAGTTGGATCTTGTGTCCTTGATACTTATTGTCTTACTTTGCCCTTGCGTTAAAAAAAAAAAAAGAAAAAAAAAAGATATATATAGAGAGAATTGTAAAATTACTCCCAAAATATAGTGAAGAGTGAAGACTCAAAGGAATTATGGGTGTCTGATGTTGATTTGATTTTGGGCCCAACTAATGGATGTGGACTGGTTTTCAAAAATGGATGTGGACTTGAAATTGTACCTCCCAAAACCCATGCATATTGGTTTGAATCTCAACAAGTTTTTAAATATAATTTTAATTCTTAATGAAGAGAAATTTTCATGTACCATGTTCTACACAACCGTATGAACCATGGATACAATATACATTTTTAATATAATAAAAGTACATTATTTGTATATTGAATATACATTATTTGACAACATATAAAATGTAGAGTATTGTATTTTCAACACTCAAATAATGCACTTTACGTATATAAATAATGTATTTTTAGTATATAAAAATGTATCTTTTATTTATGTGAGTGTGAACTAAACCAACACGGTTGGTGTGGTGGTTCAGCATCTCCTTCCTTAAGTGTGAGGTTGGGGGTTCAATTCTCATCAATGTGAATGAAGCAAACCATTTGGCCAGAGAATTAATTAGTCTTTTGGTTGTTTTGTATGTTCTCAACTAAGAAGGTGTTGACACATAATTTTTCTAATAATGCTGCTTATCTTTCTTCCGTCTAAAATTCCCTAATTACAACTTTTATGTCTAATTTGGCTTCAATATTAATTATTAAAATCCCTTTCTTTCACAATTTTAAATCCTTGTGGTATGAGATTTTCTATACTAGTATACCATTTGGCACCTTCCTAACACCATCATACCATTCATTGAATTCATAGGATGGAATTACTTGAATTTGGGTTGTATTTTATTTGGATCAAATCATTGCAAAGATATCATGATATGAGCCATCCTAATTCCTCATTCCTCTTTCTAAATAATGGTTTATTATTGCGGGTGGCTACACGTCTACGCTTCCCCTATACATGGCCATGTTATTTAATTATTGTGTTCTCCCTAAAAGAAAATTTTAATAATAAAAAGTAATATAAATTTTTCTGAGTGTTATAAATATTGACAACAAATCATATATGAATAAATGCACTCTTTATTAGATAGGATACTTTTTAATACATTAAAAGTTTTATTTTTAATAAATCTTTATTTTTTCAAGGTCTATTATTATTATATATTGAAGGCTTATTATTTGGTATACTATCAAATCATGAATATTTAGTATAATAAAAATGAATAGTTGTATAAAATCTTTTTGTTTTTGTTTTTGTTCATTTATGAATTTATATGTTAGTTTTTTTTTTTTAACTTCAAAGAATATAATTCCTCAAATCGATTACCAAACAAAGTTTATGGATTATTTTTTAAAACACAACTTATAGTGACACTTTTAGCACCATAAATCGATTCCTATGACAATCCATTTCAAATGGGAGATAAAACACAAACAAAGTTTATGGTGACACTTTTTATAATTTCAAATGGATGGTCATAGGAATCGAACTCCAGTGGCGACTGGCAAGGACTTGATTTCTTGGGCTAAAAAAGATTGAGAAAATATAGATCAATGTTATACACGGTCTGATTTTGACTTTATTAATAAGAAAGAATTAGTATACTATTTATCAATTACTAAATGTCCCAAAAATGTCTAAAATAATAAAATATAATAGACTATTTATCAATTACTATGTAGTGTGGTGACACTTTTACCATTTCAAATGAATGGTCACATATATATAACTAGTGAATATTAGTTTCTTTATAAAATTTTCAATATTTATATCAGTAGTCTACTTATAAAATAGATTATGATCCATGATATAATGATTGCATGCAACTAAACGAAAAATAAAAAAAATCTGGTTTGATGCGGACTAGGTTGTGGAGTAATGGTAACGATATTAAAACCAGAAAGGGAGGTGAGAGTGAGGTTGAGCCCATTAGGATGCTTTTTCTCTTGATCTCTCACGTTATAGAAAAGCGCACCGTGTAGTTATGAATTGGAGAAATCTAGGCTGGCTAGCTAGGCCTTACACCTTGGTCGTCTCCGTGCATCATAGCATATCCAATTTAAAATGTCGTTGACTCGATGGACCGTCCACACACGAGTACACGACACAATAATGGATTTACTGTCCAATACCTATTAATGGTATATTTTCTTGGGAGTTACAGCTGCTTAATTTGGATTTTAAATTGCATTTATTTGTAAAAATAACTTTATTAATTCTTGATCGAGTTATATTAAAATATACGTGATTTAATCTCTTAACTATAATCATAACTTTTTGATGGAGTAAATTTCGTTAACGAGTCTGTAATTAGGTCCGGAGTTCAATGCGGATTATAGAGAAAATCTCGACCTTTTTTCCTGTTCTACAAGGTATTATACATATGAGTCTTTTATAGAGGATTTTGTAGGACATATGTTAGTATTTCGGCATTGTCTACATGTGTTTTTCAAGTAATATGTAATAAAATTGGCCGTGTCAGGTGTCACCATTGGGTTAATTAAGTGATAATATAGTGATAGACTCTTGAATAACTATTAAGAATGAATCGAACCTCATAGATCAGTTAGTCAAGGTCAGCTTGCATCATAGACTTGCCAATGCCTAAGGTAGTCTTAAAGGTCGGGAGATATGTTGACTATACCCATAAAGCCAGCTGAGATCGGGGAGTATATTGGTCAATCCTATAAGTTCCTATCACCCTATTTAGCCCTTTCCGTGTTCCTTTATGGCACTTTTATTCACTCATCAAATATTTGTTAAATCTAATGATAATTTGTAATAATTAATATATTAAAGGGAAACAATGTAAAATTTAAGCTATCTCTTTTCTCCCATAATTAACTACCCATATACGGAGTACAACTATCTACTATTATTGATGCAATGTTTGCTTTGTAAATTTGAACATCCATTTACAAGCAAGTTATTACAAGTATATGTTTGAAGTTTAGATGATTAAAAGATGCCTCACATTTCAAATAGTATGTCTTGTGAAAGTTATGAATAATTTCAATGTAAATGCGATGATGTGCTAGAAATTATGATCCCTTGGGCTTATGCCAATAATTCCATTAAACAATTTTAAATATACCCATGATATAGAGCAAGTGTTTACTTTCGATAATGTGAATACTTTAGTTATCATTTGGATTATTTATACTTTTAAGAAATGCTTAATACAAAATTTTGCCAAATTTGTGTTTGTTGAACAAAATTGAATTGTGAAATGTTTAGAGTGACTATAGGTTATGTGATAAGAATATATGTGACTAACACAATATTTGATTTTGATAGATTAATTAAAAAATATCAAATATATTTTTATTAATGAAATATTCTAGTATACAACTAATTTATAAAGATCATAATTTATGGGCATGATTTCGAACATAGGAATCGTAATGGAATGAGAATTAAATACGGAGTACTTGGTAATGATATGAGTTATGGTGAAAGTATTTTGCATGTTTGGTATTAAGGTGGAATTGAAATGATTATCAATATTGATGTTTGGTTATATATGACCTTATAATGAGAATAAAGATTTTGAAAATATAAAAATAAAAAATCAAGGCAGTTGATTATAATATAATGACATTCAAAGCACCAATATGAACAAAAAAATCAAAACAAAATTCTAAAAGTAATAATCCAAACTTAAAAATCATATTACCAATAAGATGGAATGATATATTTTTAAATTAGAAAAAAAAATTATAATTGGGAAGAATAATCAAATCTCATAATAAATGTGACAATGTTCCAAGAAGAAAATCCATTTTCTGTCGTATCGAATCTGCGCTCATGGTTTGGTAGACTTCACTTTGCTGTTTCTTCGTACATTAAATCCTGACGAATCTTATTAGTAAACTCTTTTGGCATCTGATACTTTAATAATAAATTTTAAATTAGAAATTTTACCTATGGTGAATTTAACTTCGTCGGCTTGAAATACATGTATATACTGGGCCGATTTCTTTGATATACGTGACCCTATGCTGATAAATAAGTGAGACCCTATCAAAGTATAAATAAACTGCGAATTGAAGAAAAATGATTCGTGTAATAAGTGAGGCCCTATCAAAGTATAAATAAACAGCGAATTGAATAAAAATTGTTCGTGTGAATATTACGGAGTATAATTTTTTTTTTGAATAATATGTAGTAGAATTTAGATCAGTCATGAAAACTTAATTTTGCGCAAATATAATCACAAATACATATACTAACTATTGAGCCAGAACTGGACTAGGGGGCCCCAAAATTTTGGACCCTGTGTTATTGCACATCTTGCACGCCCTAAAATCCGGCCCTGTGTATATATAGTCTTTTTAACCCGAGGTAGCTCAAGTGGCAAGTACGCTCTCTTTGTGGGAAAGAATTTCTGGTGACGATTACCGTTAAACGGATGGAGAAAGACAGACCTCATGGATTAACAATTTTTTTTTAAAAAACTTCTAATAATCATTCTATGAAACAATTTTAAAGATAAAGCTATAGGATAAAATGATTTACCAATATCTTGTACTTTAAATATTTTTTTAAAATTTAAACTTCTAATTTAAAATAAATTTTTTTAAAAAAAGTTGGGTCCTCGCCTTATCACCGGAGAAGATAACTTCCCAGCAATGGTCAACATCTGCCGTGAGAAGGCAACCACGGGGTTGTCTTCCCCGGTGATAAGGCGATGACCCAACTTTTTTTTTCTTTAAAAAATTTAAATAAAACTTTTAAAAAATATTTTTAAATTTGGTGACCGCCACGCAAGCATGTTATCAGATCAATATGTCATTTCAGATTGAATTATATTATTTTGCCTTGTTCAAAGACTTAATAGTAGTTTTTTTTGAATTCGATGGCGTAATTGTAGTTTGATATGTTGTTGGATGGCTAATTTGACTCTTATTCCTATTATTAACAATAAGGAAATTCATAAAAAATTTTATACTGAGAATTCTGTTTACTTGATTACCTAATAAAGCCCTTTCGTACTTTTATGCATGATTTTGGGTTGAAAAATATTACTTGTAGTTCTAAATTTTACTCTATGTTACAGTTTTACTCCCCTTAAAAATGTTGATGTTGACATTTTCCTTTGACTCACAGATAAAGATAATCAATCATTCATTGCCACGTGTCAGAAAATATAAGTGAAGGAGTAGAAAATTTAGTACATGTAGCCTCTGTTGTAAAAATCCGTCCAGGCGTCCGCTTAGGCGCTTGATACCCCTAAACCGTGACAAATTCTTCCTCTACAACCGGTCTAGCGTTTACTGTAACCATGCAGGTAGTATGACTCTCTTGGGTTTTGGCATTGACATTCATTGGCGGAAACGTTCATCCTTTTATCAGTGTCCGGGTGTGTGTGTATCTGTAATCTGTTGTACATCTGCGTGCCTAACCCTAGTTGAGTTGTAGTACCCTACTGCTGCAGCTGCTGCAGGCGTGCAGCTGAGAGTTGAGAGTGAGAGGTGAAATATAATTGAAAGAAAAAAACAAAGAAAGAGTAGGCAGTAGGTAGCTATTTGGTCTAAGAAACACTGACATGTCCTCGTGCATTCTCGAAGACTGTGATGAACTCATTTCTGCCTTCGTAATCACACATTTCTCGCATATCCATCATTACTACTGTACCATCCCGAATTCTACAATTTACGGAGTAATTGTTTTCCTTAGCTTGCAACACCACCATTCACTACATTTCACACTTCAAACTAAATTTCATTAATGGCATGCCACTTATTTTGTATAAGGCCTTCTACGTTATTGAATTGGGAAAATTTATAACAAATGTGGGGCGAGTTTTTGACCGAATAAAGTATAGTCCACTTTCATGGAGAGTTGCGCCTCACGCGTGTGAGGCACAATTCGCACGCGCCCGCCGGGCGCTTAAATACATATTTTTTAGTTTTTTTTCTATTCTTTTTTTTTTTCTTTCAATCTCATTTTTTATTTCTCATACAGTAAAATTCCTAAAAGATCCACACTATCAAGGAATGCCTAATGTTGTATCTTTATTATTATTATTATTATTATTATTATTATTATTATTATTATTATTATTATTATTATTTAATCTGTAGTTAACTTAAGGTATAACCGTATAATTGAGAGAATAAGAGTGATGACCATCATTTATTACCTCAACTGTCTTCAAAATGGTTGTTTGGCAAGAGCGCAATTACAATTATAAACTAATTAATCCCACTTCATTTATCTATAGTAAGGTCTTATTTGACAATTAACTATAAATTGTTAACTGGTTGTGTTATTAACAAACTATTAGTATTAGATATTTTAATATAAAGGGTACCATTTTTCTATAAAAAAAATTTAGTTCACTATTCTAATAATCACTCTAATTTCAACATAATAATCTTGCAACATAATTATTATCATTTCAAGAAAAGTCGCATTTACGCATTTAACTGGTGCGTGTAATGCACCCAACACGCAACTGTCGTGACAACTTGTTCTTTTTGTCCCCAATGTATCCCACAAAAATACTGCATTTACATGGGATAAATTAAAAATTGTAAAAAAAAAAAAATATAAAAAATAAAACCACTCAATTTCTGCCTATGAAAAATTATCCGAAAAATTCATATTCGAGTTGCATGCTCAAAGTATAATGTGTACTACAAACCCATGATTTGAAATAAATGATTTATCATCATGACAATATGACATGAATCAACAGTAAAATTTGACCACAAGTTGCATTATCCCTTTCGTGTTCACAATATAGAAGGCATATGCCCCTAAGGGTAGCCCAAGTGGTAAGAGAGTTACACCTACAATCGAAAAGTGTGAGTTTAAACCTCAAGTTCTTGAGTTTGAGCCGGTCAGCTATGGGTGATGAGGATTTACTCACTACTCACACGGATGCGACGTGAGGCTCAATTCTCCTCTCCACAGTGGACCCACACTACCTGCTAAAATCTCTTCCTTTGCAAAGAGGAAAAAAAAAAAGATCAAAACTCACTCCCACTCACAATTGTTAAAAATTTCCCTTAGATTTTACTATTTCAAAATCCCTTGAACCCATGGCCAGGCCACCATTAGTATAGGTATCCTTCTGATCTGTCAGCTTGAAAAGTTGTCCTTTTCAGCTACACAATATTGACCACCACGTAGCTAGCTAGGCCACTCCATTTTTCACTTATCGTCTCGTCGAGTGGTCGTATATATGATTTGGTTTAGGAAAGCTGCACTCATCACTCGCTTATCTCATCTTTCTGCTATAACTCGTTTGAAAAATTCAATTTAGTTAGCACTTTATCCTTTAATTAAGTTGATCTGATCTGAAGAAGAGTCTGAATATGGTGTCTGTTTATGATACATCGTGGTTTGATAAAAAGAAAAATATTAGGTTGTAGGTTTTTGAAGGGTTTAATTTGCAAGAAATTAATTATGCATGATTTTGAGGATTAATTGTTGGCAACTTGTTCTTCAGGTGAAGATGTTAGGAGGAGGACACACTGATGACATGTCGTCATCGATCTGGTCTGTCCATGCAAGGATTCCCCCGCGTACGACGTCACTTGTTATAGCAAAATAGTCAAGCATATATATTTCCTGATCTCCATTTCTTGAAATTATGATTTCAATTACAACCTATTTACGATTACATTTTTGGCGACCTCACTCCCTTCCATATGAGGTGCAATCAGGCACCACTAGACCACAAGGTCATTTAACAACTCTCGTTATTTAAATCAGACACATAAAATAAATAAGAATAATAAGTATATTTAATCCTAATAATTGAAGATGTATCATTACTTTTAGTCGTTTGCTTATTTTGGATGGTTGGTGTGAAAAATGAAAAAGTTTTACCATTTCTCAGAAAACTTAAGTCTGACACTGACAAAGGAAAAGTTGCGTTTAAATGACAAGTATACAAGAAGAAGCGCACGTGAATGTGATTTTATGAAACTGGTGTACCGTAATATTGTGCACTCCACAAATAAATTATTTTTCCTTTTTTCCCTTTTTGCCCCACATTTTGTTTTATATTGTAAACTTTCCGCCTGCTTTTGGTATTTATACTTTCGCCCTTTACTTTTGTTAATGTTCACAAGTTGATGGACAACAAAAAGTCAGTAGTGATGTTGCCATGGAAGGGTACCAAAAGCTAAAAAAGTTGGGACCCAATAAACCATATCAATCAAATTGGAGTATGCAATTCAACCAATTTGGTCGTCTCCCCCAAATGCGACCGACGACTATTCGATCGCCAATTGTGATCGAAAAATTATAAAAGGTTCGCTGGATTTTAATGCTTTAAAATAACATGTTTATGGGTTTAATTATAACTTTTAAAAGTTTAAAGGTCTATTTGACTTTTTGAGTAAGTTTAGAAACATATTTGACCATTTTTCGCATAATAATTGATGAACCTAAAATAGAAATAATTATTGTTTAACTTGTTTCTAAAAAATAACCAGACATATTAATTGCACTTTTCTATTTACCCTTAATAATTTATGCATAAATGATGGTTAAAAAAAACAAGAAGCAATGAAGATTATTACTATCAACTTTTGCTTTCGAGTTGGATGGCATTTCCATGATCTATTCATTTTCCTTTTCAAGTTATCATGTCCTCTCCATTATTGTCACACATGCAACACTTTAATTTTTGTCTTTTGTCTCAATGACACAAGCAATAAGCTATCCATTTTCTATCTCAAACCACACAACAAAACAAGAAATAGCACTTACAACTTAGATAGTAGAACAATGCTCTTGCTAGCTTGATTTTTATGTAATTTTTTTCCTATTAAACATAGATATAATTATATATCAAAAATTAAATGGGACAATGTCTAACTAAGCCTTTAAATTAAGAGTTTGGTTAAAAGTATGTATTATAGATTCCCTAGTATGGTAGTTCTCTCACTTTTCATATGTTTTAGTAGAACTATGAAGTAATACTCTTTGTAGCGATCCAATATAATTCTTTAGAGGCCATATTTGAAGTATTATAGTTGGAGATTAGTTTTACGAAATCTTTACATGTAAATTATGTAGTGTTATCTACTTATAAATTTGCTTACATTTTAGAAATGTGTGTTCCTTTATGGTGATTTGATGATATTGTGTGAATTAATTATGAATTAGTTGACTAATTTGGGACAAGTAACAAACAAAGTCACATCCTCCTTAGAAGACCTCCCCACATGTAACAGAAAAACGAACATAAATAAATAGTATCAACATTCATTCACTGTTGTTGATGTTGTTATTCAGTATATGGATCTTTTAAATTTTTATTTCGTTTATATTTCTTAAATCAACTAAACACTAGAATACCATTTATAATTTATATTCCTTCAACGAACCAAATAACATAATATCATTCATATTTTATACATTGCTTATTCCATTCCTATGGAATAACATTTAGATTTATAGGGGCAAGTGGGCAACCCACCTGTTAATTAAATTAGTAGGACAATTGACTCAGTAACTTCAATATTTCAAGTTTAATTCCTAGTAGGAGCTGTCTATTGGTCTTTTTGGTTTGAGTCGGTCAACTATGGGTAACCTAGGTTTATTTACCTCATTATTGTCATTTGACCAACTATAATCACAAGGTGGATTTCACTCAAAGTGCATCTTAGCTTCATGTAGCGACTGTGGGCTTTATTGTTAATTAAAATTTTCATATTCTATTAAAATTTATTTGAACCAAAAAGTGTTGTAAATGTTCAAATGCAGCAGAACATCCAAAAATTTAAAATATTCAATTCATCTTTCAAACATGAAATATTCGTAAATTGTGTGAGTTGACATTCCCCTAATATCCCACACTGACAATAATCCCATTAGTTAAAGTCAACTTAGCAACAAAATTAATTACTAAGACAAAAATAAGACACACTTAATGTACCTTGTAGGATAAAATTAGACATAAGTAATAATGTTTTCCAAGAGAAAAGGGAACAGCTATGTCCAGAATCATGATTTTTATCCAAGTCGTGGCCTCACCACCAGGCACCAGCAACAATTTTAATCATTCCCAGATTGATAACATTGCATGAACTCAAACAGGATTGCACAAATGGAGGCACAGAAATTCACTTTTTGGTGTTGCTTTTGAGTGCTGAGATATAAATAGAGGGTAATGCCTTTGTCTCTACGGGTTCTAAGCTGAGGCTGCCCAGCACCCAAACATACTTATGCTGTTTTTGAATGTGTACAAATTAAAATGAAGAAAATTGTGTTGGATGAGAGGAAAACTTTGTGTGTTTTGATCATATTTACCCTTTGGAAAGTGTTTTTTAGAAACTTCTTCACATATATTTTATATGATAATAGAATTTTTGCATACGTTAGTTTTTTGGAAAATGAATAAATAGGCCATCGAACTTGAACTAAAAAGTCAATTAGTCGCCTCAATTTTTTAAAGGTACAATTACACCCATCAACAAATCATTTTGACGAAATAGAGCCCAAAAACCGATTAACTTGAAAACTATGACAATTCTCTCTCTCTCATTTTTTTTAAAAAAAAATAAATTTTAATTAAATATTTTATTTAAATTATTTAAATTTTAAAAAAAAGTGGTAACCGCCACGGCATTATATTTTTAGGTAAACATGTCATTTTGGGTTGAATTGCATGAGTTTGTGTTATCCAGGGATCTAATTGCATTTTTTAATTCGATGACCTAATTGCAATTTGGTGTGCAGTTGAGTAACCTATTTGACCCTTATTTCAAAAATATAATTAAAAACAATTTTATAATATATTATTGTAAACTTTCAAATTTGTAATATTTATAAAACGAACTCACATTTTATTTCCTTATTTTTAGTAACTCAACCATTGATCAACCAAAATTAATTGACCAAATTAGTCATCACTTTTTATATTGTGTGTGTGTACCCACCCATGAGAACATGTCTTGATAAAAAAAGTAGGAACCAATTTTAGCCTTAAATCTGTAAAAATTTAACGGATCAGATCAATTTAAAAAAAAATGCGATGACATTGTTATAAACATCGATAACTTTAAAAAATATGGTGACATTATTATAATTATTGCCAACTTTACCTTAGGCCATCCTCAATAGTATGAGGTTTTTGAAGAGTTGTTATATGTATAATTAGGAAAGATAAAATAAGAGTGGAGGAAAAAAAGAAAAGAAAAAAATTGAAATAAAAAAATGTAAAAAGAAAAAAAATACATTTACGAGCGAGACGTGAGGCGCAACTCTCCCCTCAAGGTGGACCCCACTTCTACTGCCAAAAACTCCACATTTGCAGGAGAAAAATTTTGCTAAAAATTCACTCCCACATTTGTTAAAACCCACCCCTTAGTTTTTACTATTAAAAAAACCCACCATAAACAACTAATGTAGAAGGCCTTACAACTTTTAACATTATACAATGTAATTTTTTAACAAATGACATTACTTCTTTCAAAAAAAAAAAACAAACAAATGACATTACATTTCTAGATAACTTTTAAAAATATCAACGAAAAATCTTAATTTTAAACCTTAATTGCAATGGAATTTACAATGGAACTCAATCTGATGCAAAATTTGCAATAGAACTAAAATTCTATTGCAATAGAATTGCAACGAACATTTTACCACCTGAATGCATTCCGTTGCAAAATGTGATTTGCAATGGAATTTGGGCACTTTGCATCCAAATTATGTCTATTGAAACTGAGACCTTTTTCTTGTAGTGATTAGAGTATATTGTATGCTATATCTTCTTCTTTTTTTTTTTTGGGTTAAAAAACAAAAAAAAAGAAGTTCAGGTCAACAGATCGAACTGGCTCATGGACCCAAATTAAAGTTTAGCCTTGTCTATAGTATAAAATGGACTAGCCCTGGTCTTTCGATTGTAACAAATGCACCAAACTAATTTGATCCAAACATATTATATATATTAAATCAGACTTTAGGCTAATCTGTCTGTTTCACACCTATAGTAAGTGATGACAACTGAAGAACATAAGCAAAATTTGAAGAAACGAGATGGGAGGAGAATTAGACGATTTTTTAATCTCTATATGTATTAATTTCGAGTCATATTAGATGTGCTAAAAATAGTTAAATTATGGGTCAACCATATTAGATTTGCAACAAAATGAGTTAAATTATGGGTCATGTAAACTATCAGTCTATTATGACCATAAAAAATAAGAATTTTTGAGATGTCAGGCTGTCAGTATAATGTATTGTTAAACAAAATTGCTTGTTTTGTTAATTATATCTTATGGAATCCAAAACATAACATAATGGCCATGCTAAATTGCTAAAGAGCTTATAATTATTTCTTTTTATAACTTTCTCATTGGCGTGTGTGTGTGTATATATATATATATATATATATATATATATATATATAATTTTATTAAATACATAAATTCTTTATCAATTTAGAATAAGAAGTCAATTCACCAGTAATATATATATGAAAATAAATATTTTTTTAATTTAATTGTAAATAATAAGATGTAAGGGTGAAAAACATTTTTCATAACACAATACTTTGTGCATTATGATGTATATATGACAATATATTATAATTTTTTTTATAACAAGTATCAAAAAATAAATTGAGGATTGACTCCTGACATTATATTTATAGTGTGCAAGTTTCACCTAATATGGTGGACTCTTTCTAAACATTCAATATTAATCCTCCTACTTAAAAAGTTACTAAATTAATATAATTTATTGTTTTATAATCCAAGGAGCTAGAAGAAAAGTACTCCTAACTTGTACTCCCACAAACAAAATTTTGATGTAAACATTTGTATTGTAGCTCACATAAAAAAAAACTAACTTATATAGAGAATAAGATTTGAGAGTTCATGTAGTAGAACTTGCTTTTTTTTTTTTCAAAAAAAAAAAAAAGAATATGGGTGTGGGGCAAGTGACTACTCTTTTTTGAGGGTGAGTATCAAAAATCAGAATTTCACAATACTTGGTTTTTTCTTTTGGATGTTGAAATCCTCAAT
>CM008342.1:34769710-34783344 GCA_002525835.2 Ipomoea batatas | reverse complement strand
GATGTCAGCCAGAATAATTAATTAACTCTACAATAATATGATTAGGGAAGCAGTGAAGATTTTCTTGAAATAGTATTGACAAAAGGACACAAAATGAGTACAGTGAAGCACCAAAAAAAAAGTCAACAATATGAGATAGGAGTTCTCCTGTGGAGACTCTCAAATTTTACTCCATCAATTATCTTCTCTAATGTGACAAGCATGAATATCACATTTTTATCTTTTGGGTCCAAAAAAAGTTGTCTACATCCAATATTTATGAAAGATTGAAACTAAGTAAAAGTTGGGAGTAAAATTTAAGAGTAAAGGAAATATTTTCCTGTGAGATAGAGTGGCATTGGTCCAAAGAATGTTAAAAGCTGAATCACAAGGTGACAAGGGGGAGGGGGTGGGGGAGAAATTGCACATAACATCATCATCATTACTGCCATCACTACTTCAACTTACAACCCCACACTTAAATTGCAAACAATTCCCTCTCTCACTATCTTTTCTTCCACCCTTGACCCTTCCACCTCTCTCCTCCTTTTTGCACCTTCCTACCTTTTATTTTCTTGCTCCCTCACCCCCTATTCCATGACTCAAGTTTTCTCTCTCCCTCTCTCTCAAAAGAAATTCAAAAAGAAAAAAAGGGGAAATCTTTTCTCACTTATCAACATTTGTATATAAACACAATTGCCTCTACTTTCCAAGGATGTCATATCATATATGTTTCTCTGGTTTTGAAATGGCTTGCAATTGCCTTGTCTCTCTCTGTTGAAAACTGAAACCAACCCAGAATTGAAGAAGAAGATGAGGAAGTTGAGAAGAATGTGTAGAAGGAACCTCTGGGGTCTTCTTCTATTCATCCAACTGGGCTGCACTCTTGTTATCTGTTCAGGTGCCTCACTGACTGACTGACTAAATTTTCCTCATCATAATTGCCACTGTATCTGTGTTTTAGTGCTTTAATTTTCTCATTTCTTGATTCTTTTGTTTCATGCACAGAAATGGTGATCCATCATACGTTTTGCTACTATACTTTGTTGGATTTAATTTGCATGTCAAAGTTTCAAACTAATCTCCTTCACAAAATAGTTATATTCAAAAATATGGATCTACTTTGAAAATGCCATGATGATTCAGTGTTCCTTTTCTTGTCTAGAATCATCATTAATTGCCACCTTAGTGTATTTAATTTGGTCATTCAAATTTTGAATAGCTTTTATTTTTCTTTAACAAGGAAAATCCGTAACCACTATTGCACTGGTTACCCGTGACTCCAACTAGCAAAGGATCAAGTAAACCAGCCTAGATTGTCCACTAGCTTAAACCATGAAGGCCAATAGGTCACTGTTGGTGGGAGTCGAACTTGTAACCTTGTGGTTACCAAGTCAATAGCCTGACTAACTTAGTTGGATTGCTCCAATTTTGAATAGCTTTTGAAACACAAGCTGAAGTCCTTCCTCCTCTGCTAAGTTCAAACTTCAGAAGAACTTCCCCTTTGATTGAACTGTACCCACTGGCCTAACAAATCCATTGCAGATGTCAAAGGAGCAGGGCTAAAAATGTTTTTGCAATTCTGTCTGCTTATGTATGTATGTATTATCCTGTTTTTGTGCAAATGAATCTGCAGAATCTGGGGTGAGGTAGTTGAACTGTTGTCTCACATTAATTTTCATATATACTTTGACATTAAAGAGACTGGCTTTTCAAGAGCCTTCAGCATTTTAACAGATAGGTAAATGTGGTCCATTTACCTTTTTATTTGTTTCAAAAGATTTTGCAGAAAAATTTAAAAACTAATAACAGTAACAATAGACTGTCTGTTTTTTGGTTAAGCAAGCATTAGGTAAGATAGTACTCTTCATAATTACAAGAAAAGAAATTTCATTCCACTGATAAAGTTAACTGGGAGTCACTTTCTCTACAGGTAAGTAAGGAATCTTGCTCCCCTTTGCAGTTTTACCCCTCTTTGTACTCCTTATGTAGTTATCTGGTGTTTAAATTGTGTTAATTTTTCACTTTTTACTTGGAAATTTATCCCATTTGATTTCAATGTTGATTTAATTTGTTCGGTTTCAGTTTCAGGTTCAAATGTAAAGGGAGAAATTTCCAGCACCCAAAGAGACATCACTACACCTATAACAACTGTTCCAACTGCAAATCCCACCACTCCAACTACCACAACTCCAGTTCTGAATCCTACAGTTTCAAATCCCGATTCAACCACCACGAACCCCGTCAATCCGGTGATGACACCGTTCCCTACAAGCACAACATCCCCACCGTCATCTTCCAGCGCGAGCTGGTGTGTTGCTAGCCAATCTGCTTCGCAAATTGCGTTGCAGGTAGCCTTGGACTATGCGTGTGGCTATGGCGGTGCTGATTGCTCGGCCATTCAGCCCGGAGGGAGCTGTTACAATCCCAACAGTATCCGTGACCACGCTTCCTATGCGTTCAATAGTTATTACCAGAAAAATCCCATTCCTAATAGCTGCAATTTTGGTGGCACTGCTGTCACAACCAACACTGACCCCAGTGAGTCTCATTTCATGTTAATCCTGTCCTAAGTTTGGAAAACATTTATAGTAAAAATTGCATCTTTTCAAACAATTTAATTGACTTTTTCAAGTCTGATCTGTTTTTTGCATGTGCAGGCTCTGGAACCTGTCAGTATCCATCAACTAGGTGAGAAAAAACATAGCTAGCATATATAGTTACCTTTCTTTTTCTTTTTCTTTTTCTCTTGTTTGCTTAAAGTGTTCTATTATAGCTTATAATTAAACCCTTTGAAAAATGCAGCACGAGTGCATCAATATTGAACACGACTAATTCAAGTGGATCTAGAGTTTTCGGTGCTGGACCTATCACACCCTCAACCTCAAAAGCTGTTGGGACAAGTAGTTTCCCGGGTTTTTACTACCAGTTAACACTTGTCGTGATGTGCCTGGTGGCGGTGGGTAATCATCATCGATAACAGCTTAATTATCGCGCTAAAGATCATTTCTTTTTGCTGCAAGACACAAGACTGTGGTTCCAAGAAGACAGAGAGTCTGAGTAGAATGTAAATGGCAAGGCTTTAGTGTCACACTGGTTGTTGTTTTAATCATTATACCAAGCTGACATCTTTTTTGCTGTAAAAAAAGAAGGCAAGTGTGCAGGGTGTTTATGTTTGTGAAATCTGGGGGTTTCTTGTAGGTTATAGAGGAGCTGAGATGGGATTTGAAATTAAATTACAGTGTAATCTTGATTAAAGATAGGTAGATGGATAAATCATTGTTTCTTTTACATTTCTGCAAAGATCAGAGAATCCTAGTTGGGAATGGTGTAAAGGGAATTCTTCCACTACACACAAACACAGATTATTGAAGCACTAGGAGGAAGGTCCCCAGAAACTGACAGTTTGGTTTCTCTGTAATTTGGAGACTAAAAGGGTAACAGACATTAATGAAAAAAGAGAAGAAAGCAAAAGAGGTGAAAAAAAGCTAAAGGGTGACAGCAACTCATTGACTTGTATACCCATTCCATTGAAACAATACTACTTCAATCTCATTCATTATACACCAAACCTACAACTTGATATGCTCTATTAAGCACGTCCACAAATAAGCGAATGAATAGATTGGTTGGTCTCTTTTCATAATACCCGTCATTTTACACTAGAAAAAGTTTTTGACAACTCTCAGAAGGTCTCGAGTGTTTACTTACGGCGATGTTGTAGGGGCCATTGGTCCAAATTTGTTTCGTGTTTTAACAGATATCTTTTCTTTGTAGTGGAAAAAATTAACCAAAAACTTCCAAAATGTATAAAGAAAGGGCTATACAACAGAAATAACAGAAAACAACAACTGGTATGAAACAAGATAATAATAATAATAAATTGTTGAATATGGACAAATGGGCCATGACCTTTTTATGTGGATTGGACAGTTGAATTGACAGGATATTTGGGCCATCTGTTCATCCCTGTAGTGTCCAATAATAGAGGGCAATAAAGTATGGTGTTTCAGTCTTAGAGATTGGCCCAAATACCTTCACAGAAGGAGCCCCAAGGTGAGCAAGGTGATGGGGAAGATCAATTGTTATATCCTGAGACCGGATGGATCCTAATTCCTAATACAAGTTCACTTTTGTTTACTTCAATGTTTATTTTTAATATATCATAAGTTCATTTAATAATTTATATAGGTTCATGAAATATGTTGCAAATTAATTATATTTTATACAAATTCATTTTTAATGTATTACAAACTCATTTATAGTGTATTTATATTCATATTTTAGATTAAGACTCGTCTTACAAGATAGATCTTGAGTTCTGTGATATATAATTTTCTTAGATCCACTATATTGGTTGCCAACTAATAGACAAATTAATAAAGTATATATATATATATACACACACACAAAATAGCAATTAAAAAATATGTAATCCGTATAAGTTTATATGTACATATTAGTATGGCAACAAAGGGATATGAGAAAATTTTAAATAATAAAGAAAAGAAAGTAAGAAAAAAAGGTTAAAAAATCAAGACCACAAAAGATCATGCATGCCAATTGCCATGCATTAATATTATGAATAAATGAAATGAGAATGGGATCGGAGCAGTCATTAATTTCTACCTAACGCTGCAATATGATCATTCCGGTCTAGCCTTCCACCAACTATATATTAATCACCCTCATGGCCCTCCCACCACCAATCATTATATTGTGAATCACTACTTTAAAATTCATTTTTAGTATATTAAATGTTTATTTTTAATATATTAAAGGTTCAATTTTTTTTTGAAATTTTATTTTTAAGTAATGAAACTACAATAAAATAAATCTTGAGTATGCTACAAGTAAATCTCTATAAATGATCAACAGTATAATTTGTCCCCCACCCATCCCTACCCCAAGACCCATGCTTCAATTCTTCAATTCCTCCATGTTCTTTATTGTTTGACTTTCCCAACATTTCCCTTTCTGCCACCACAATAAATTCATCATCAATTTAACTATCTTTACATGTTTGACAAACAATAAATAAATATATTAAATCCCAAATTAACAGTTCAATTGGTCACATGGATGAAATTTTAAAAGGAAGATTAGAGATCAATCTCATCAGCTCCAATGTGAGAGTAACCTCTAAAAATTGGGATCGGGGATTATAGAAACATACAGATTGAATGTTATGATTATAAATACGATGGATAGCTATTTATGATTGTGATAAATTAATATGTTTTCTCAAGTTAAAATAAGTAATTACAATACCATAAACAAGCTGAGGGGACTAAATAAGGTAAATTATTATAATAGTATTACGGTTTGTTTGCATGCCATAGTCAATTAACAATCCCATCATTCCCAGCCAGCATCAAATACTTATCCCTCCTGGTAAGATTAGTGCACTCAAACCCCAGCGCCTCACCCAGCTGTTTCTGTATATAATTCGCCACCTCAACGCTGGACTTCCCGCCGCCGCCGCACGTCATCTCTCCGGGCACCTTCCCAAGGATATGGATCCGGTAGCACGGCCGCGGGTTCATCAGGAAAAAGATCGGGTCGAGCCACTTAAGCCCGCTAGCGGTGGTCCCATAAAACATGGCGGTGGACGTTTCCACCGCCACGGGCACAATCTCGTCTGCCAGCTCAGCAAACAGGGAACTGAATCTCAGCAAATACGGCTCTCGGCACGTCGTCCCCTCCGGGCACACAACCAGGTCGCCTTCACGCAGCAATTTTTGCATGGTTTCCCCGTCCCGTTTCCTGTCCCGTTTCAGCCTCACCGTTCTGATCGGCGCTATCAGCTCCGACATTTTGCTCAGGCTATAAGTGACGGCGATCAACGGCTTGTCTAGAGCCGCGCTGAGGAAGACGGGGTCCAAGAGGGTCCTGTGGGTGCACACGTAGAGGACGCCTTTCCCCTTCTCCGATCTCGGAGGGTCGCTGCCCTTTAGCCGGAGGTTCACGCCGCTCAAACTGCCCAGGAAGACTGCCACCTTGTACGGCAAGCATTTGCCGATGAATATTCTGAAGATTGCCAGGACTATCCCCACTGGTAGCCAGATGAACATTGCCAGAGCCGCCAGGGGAGTGGGCAAGAATGCTAGCCGCCCGTCATGAAAAACTAGTGGCTTTGGGTACTTCTCCCTTGGCATTACTGAACCCATCTTGTTATTATCTTCTCTATTCACCACATATGCTTCCTGTCCATTCAATTTCACACAACCAGTCAAAACTAGCTAATAGATAGTAACTTATTTTGAAACGCTATTTAATGTAAGTTTAGAAAATAAGCTACTTTTCTATGTTTTACCAAACAGAATTGAATTGTACCTTGCAGAGTGAGATGAAAAGGTGGTCATGAAGGGTAGGAGTGCCCACACCAATATCAGGCATTTGATCACCAAAAACTTCCTTGAGAGCCCTATGTTTTACAAGCAACCCAGAATGAGAAACAAATCCAGTGAAGAAATCCCCCAAGGTGTGCAATTCAGTGCCCTTCACAGAATCAACACTCAGATACTCCTTCAAAAACCCTTCAACCATGACTCTAGGAACACTGGTGAACACAATCCTAGTACCAGCAGAAGCAAGAGCCTCATAAACATGGAGGTTAAGGTTTTCAAGGTAAAACTTGGGGAGAACAGCTCTCCCAACGCTATCCACGTCCTTCAACCTGAGCCCACAAAACGTGATAAAGATGATGACCCTTAACTTGACCTCAAAATCCAAGAACCAGAGGAAAGGGCAGGAGAGGAGCAACAAGAAGGCCCTGAAAATGCTGCCACCTTCAAAGGCAAGCAGCATGAAATATGGGAAAAATGAGTGGGATCTGAGCAGAGTGCCCTGCATATCACACACAAAAGTTTGGGATTCCCTGTGGTGCAAACTGCATTTTGTGACATTAGGGTATAAAGAAGAGAGGTGATTGGAGGGTTTGGAATTGGGAGATGGGTTGTTTCTGAAGAAGAATATTGTAGAGTAGCTCTTGAGCTTCATAGCAGTCCTGTAACAAGAGTTGGCCAGGAGTTTGTACAACAGCCGCTCTGCTAGCCTCAGTACCACCATTGGAAACACCATGTCCTTTACCGCTTCTTCTGTCATTGAAAATTTCAACACCAAATAGGCTTGACGACAAAGATAGAGATAATGCAGAGAGAGAGAATGAGAGAGAGAGAGAGAAGCAGGAATGAAGAGAATGGTTAGAAATGCAGAGGGAATTTATAGTGGAAATAACAGTGTGACTGAACTCCAAATTCAAGTCATTAAACGGTAGTGTATATAAAAACAACCTTTTCAACAAGACTGTTTAGACCTAGCTTCTTTATGTGGGTTGCCTATTCTATCATACTACTCAGTATTATAAACCCAGTGAGGTAGCTCAAGTGTCAAGTGAGCTCTCTTTGTGGGGAGGAATTTCGGGAGAACCCGGGTTCAATTCCCACAAGTGACGATTCCACCTGGGCCAGCTCCCGTGCCTCCCGGAGCGGAGCGAACGTGGGTGGACCCCGGACTGTTAAACGGACGGAGAGAAAGACCCTGTAAATTTACCAAAAAAAAAAAAATACTACTCAGTATTATGTACCAACACAAATTTTTATGGGCTTGTATAGTATCATGTTGTATTGTTTTAAACCAACAATTGAAGTAAGGAAAATTTGGGACAATCCAAACCGCATTCATCGTATTGTTGACTTGGTAATCAATTAGTTACGGACTTCCCATAGGAGCAACCTATTGACTTTTCTTAGTTTGAGCTAAAAAATTATACCACGGATCCTTGCATTTCAGATTATGTTTCTGCAAGTATAGAATATGTCAACTAAGATTACATAATTTTTGGACCAAGGTCTACAATACAAGATGGACCTTAATTCATGGTATAACAATTCGTTTGAGCTAGTCAGCTATAGACAACCTAGTTTGATTTACTTCTTTGTGGTCCTTTGCTGACTAGAACTACAAAACAGGGTTTACTCAATACACACTCCTTACGGATTTCTCTCATCACTCAAAAATAATAATAATCAAATAAGCGTACATGAGAGGTTTAAATGTGGCAAATTGAAAACATTGTATGTTTAATTTATGTTTAAAGTTAATTAATTACGTAGTATTATGTTTCTCACTCTTAATTAATAGTTATTACAACTAACTATTGGTACAACTTTCTTTTGAAGAATACTAGTTACAACTTGTAACATATATATGGTCAACTCTTGGAATGCATTATATTTATGTTGTGTGTGGATGGTTGGTAAGTGAAAGGAAAGAAAATGCAAGAAAATATGAGCGAAAATAAAATGGATAGAAAGGAATGGAGAGAGAGCATTTGTAAGATCGAGAAAAACTAGGTCAGGTGTGAACAATGTGTAGACAAATGAATGAATGGTTAATATGTTCTCTTCGTTTTAATGTTATTGTTATATCAATGAATACTTTCAATCACTTCAAATTATCTAGTCTCAAAGTTTTTATATTTGCTTTGATCAAGGCTTTAATTTTTTTACTAAGAAAAATAAAGTCGTTATAATTATAAATTACTTTTTTCCCTTAAGCTTATTTATTATCATCAGTGCTTTGACTATATATTGTGAAATTAATCAAAATCTTGTTCATAATTCTCATTGTAATTGTTCCGAAGTGTTGACTTGAGTTCAAAAAAATAACTATTTTAATTTATCTTATCAAAATACAAATAGAATATATTACCCGAGCGAAAAGGAAATTGTTTGGATGGTTGTTCATGTAGAAGTGGAAAATTGTGCCTTTTTTCCTTCTAAATATGGTTATGGCAAAGGGTTAATAACTTAATATAGCATGAAACTACGAGACGTAAATAAAGAGGGAGTAACTATTCATGGTTGGGCATGGTGAAATTTACAGGTAGGGAGAAGTTTGACCATTTGCATTTGGTTCCCCACACCGCAAGCATTAAATGCGGACCAAATTGTTTTTCGTCTTTTTTTGTTTTCTTCCTTATATTGTCAACTTCTCATTTTCTTGATTCTACATAAGAACACCTTTCACAGTTTCACGGGAAAATAGGCATGCCATGTTCATGGGGACTACGTTACTTTTTCTTTGCCCTCATGCTAAAGATATGGTAGGTTAAATTGTTGGTCACCAGCCTCAGCTCCCCTTTCCTTTTTCATAATGTTTGAAAGTTTTGCATATTATGGTTCAACTCCTCAGGTTGAACGTTTTCCCCCTAAATTGTAAGATTTCAATATATAAATTTCAATTCAATTCTCGAGTCTTCAGACTTCTTTTATTAAATTAATATCATAATTTTTTTAAATTAAAATAAAAGAATTATATTATATAGATAGTGATGATAATGTGGATCAGTGATTGGATACAGTAGTATGTGTTGTTTCAATTTTCTGTGAATGAGTGCAGTGAAGTGTCATAAATAATGGGGAATTATGAAGGATCAACCACTTATCATGATGAATCTACTTCCAACGTCCACCTGACACTACTGCCTACAAGTCAATGTCACTTGTTAAATTAAAGGAGTGTTTGATGTTATTTTTATCTTTTCTGTAAAACTTAAAACTAATAAAGTTTAAAAAATCATTTCATTTATAATTGATAATTTGATACAAAATAATCTGTGGTCCAGATAAAAAAGAGTTTAGTTTTTTTTATTAGGTAGCCTATCAGGTTCAAACTCTAAAAATGGAGAACATACTCTAGGAAAGCATTATTAAATATTATGTATAATTGTATTCAATATCTACTCGACTTTGAAATAAATTATGTATTACAAGAAGAAGTATGTGCCTCATAATAAAAGAAAAATAAGTGTTCTTGAGCACGTGTGATACATATATCAACTCAATCACATAAATATTATTTGACTATGAAACAAGTGTATTTTATAATTGAGTAAAATTTTACAAGTTTCAAAATTTTGAGAAGTGTTATGTTTGAGGAGGTCGGGAGTTAGAGTGCATATCACATGTAAAGTTAGGGTCATGCAGTTTGTTGTTAACGAGTTGGTGAACGTTCAATCATTTGATGTGGATGTCTACTTTGTTTTGCATAACATTTTCATGCCAAGAAGGTTGAGGATTCAAGTTTGAATAGTCTATGCAACAACGTAGGTGCTTGTTTCGTCACAAAATTCTCTCTTAAATCTCTAACCACCAACCCCACATACATTATACTTTTTTTTTTGGTAAATTTACAGGGTCTTTCTCTCCGTCCGTTTAACGGTCCGGGATCCACCCACGTTCGCTCCGAGAGGCACAGGAGCTGGCCCAGGGGGAATCGTCACTTGTGGGAATTGAACCCGGGTTCTCCCGAAATTCCTCCCCACAAAGAGAGCTCACTTGCCACTTGAGCTACCCCACTGGGTTCCCACATACATTATACTACCAATGAAGTAAAATTTGTGTTTTCCACCTTATATTCAGTTCCAATTCTTCCAAAATTACACACTCATTACATATTTATCACACATTAAGTGAGTCACAATAAATCAATTAAGCCCTAATCCACTTTTCTTTTTTAATATGAATTCATTGAGGTCAAAAGACAATTGAAAAAATTCCATGTACATTAAAACATCATAAACGCAACAGTTTCCTAGGTACATGATCACAAGTAAACTCAAAAGATGCAGGTGGTCTGTTTGCCTGCATCCTATACACTTGAGAGACTGCCCTAAACCCACTATACAAGAAGGGTTTTACTATTAGGACATTCCATAATTAAGTTGTCTCTTCAATCCTCTTCTTCTTTATTTTGGACTTGTAAAACAAAGATTGGAGCCCCCCAACATGTCCAAAACAAAACGAAAAGAACTGAACCGACATCCTTAACTAGTGTCCTGCTTAGCATTCCCCGTAACAAAACACTATACAACGAAATTACAACGATGAACAAGTAAGATCACAAAGGAGATGCCTTGCGCCAGCAGCCCGGACGGTAGAATTCTTGTCACCGTGTTAAACACCAATTTCGTGCGTTATAACATAAGTTAATTGTTCCCTCTGCCTTGCGGGAAATGCCCCGAGTGTCCTCCATCCAAAAACCAGAGACAGCCTAGCATACAACCTCAACGCAATCTTCGCATTGCTGCTGACTTATTATATGTACTGAAATAGCTATTAACAGTTAGAATCCACGGCCATCGTATTTGAGGGTCAGGCACTTCCAGTAAATGTAGAAGTCGCTGGCTTCTCATCGAGATTATCCTTGGGACTATCCAGGGAGTCTCCGGTATAGGACCCATCAGGCCGTCGAATACAAACATTCAGGTTGCTGGAAGGTAAAGGTTCCTGGGCGACCAAAAGACATCCTTAGTTTATCTCGGTACATTTATGGGGAACCAAAGAACAAATAAAATAAAAGCTGACAATACAATCTCTAAAAAATAAATTCTACACATTTACACGAAGAAGTATACATTTATAAATAATTTATGTTACCTCGTCTGCAGTCTCCTGCCCCTCTGACTGGAAGACAATTGGGCGACATCTTTTGTCTTCATTCATTAAGCTTGAGTTCTGGAAGTGAGCAACTAAAGCCGCTTTTCCTTGGATTCTTGCATAAGCCAAAGATGCAACCTTTTCACTGTTAAACTTTTCCCACCTTTTTCCATTGAATACCTGCATAAATTAGTATGTTATATAAATTCAGTGTTTCCACTTAAACAGCAGACTCTCTTATCTAACCAACCCATTAGACAAAACAAGAATTCACGAAAAAAATGGAGAGAAAAAGAAGATTAACCTCATAGAAAGAGATAATATGTGAAGGAGACACCATGTTGATGAAGGCATAACCAACATTGCACTTATTCTGAAGCGAAAAAAGAAAAAAAAAACATGGGATAAAATGGCACAAATTTAGTTACTGTTCAAGTCAAAACTACCAATAAATGTAAACACCAAAGATACTACAATTACCTTGAAATCAATTGGTAAGTAGAGGAAATCATATGTATTTTTGTGGGTCTCGTCAATAGCTGCAAGTAGCATCTTTGAAGTGTACCTTCATGGGAAATAAAATGTAAAGTCTGTAACTGTTGGCAGTTCCATAAAGAAAGCATCGTGTAAATTGAACAGAGAGATCTTTCTTACTTGTTTGGGATGTTTTTAATCATCAAAGTTGTCCTGATATCTTCCCCGCTCAGAATCTTCTCTAAATCAAGCTGATATTGTTTTTTGTTTTCCATCTGGTCCCCACTCTCAACTCTTCGACATCGACCAGTTAACTCACTATTATTCACCCCAATTCCTCCATATGAACCATTTCCGAAAAATATAGGGCTATTTCTTGACAATGGAATCATTCTAGGAGTAGGAGAACCACCTTCAGTAAAAGTCCCTGCAAGAGTAACTCCCATGTTCATAACCCCCGGGGAACCGATACCTATTCCCCGGCTTCCATTATTACGACTAGAGCTTGCAGTGCCAAAGGCAGCTGGGCTTAGATATGTTGTTTCAGGTGATTCGGGGAAAAAACCAAAATGCCTTTCCAAGGGAATTCCAGACGGTGCGGACCCCACATGATGGTGAGAGCCAAGGAGTGAGCCCTGCCGACGGGAATATGGATAGCCTTGTCCTTGAGCATTGGAACCAAACGGGTGACCCCCCATTGATGATGTCGACCAGATAGAAGAGTCATTACGCTCTGAGTGAACAGGTGGGCTTCCCCAAAGAAATTGAGGACCAGAAAGTGTCCCGATTCCAGATGGCTTAGAGTCGTCAAACGAGACAGGTCCAGAACTCGAACTAAGTTTCTGCTCAGGGAATGAATAACAATGCTGATAAGCAACTGCTTGGGCTGAAAGAGTATCAGTACTAACCTGGCTCACATGACTAACCCTTCCGGGGTCTTTACCAATCGGTGCAATCTTTGCAGGGTTTGAGAGGTGAGCAGGAAGAATGGAGGCCAACCCAGACATATTGTTATTTACGGGGCTGAAAGTTCTTAAACCAGGAGATTTACTATAGTTGTGTGATTGACTCGGCTCAACCGGACTGCCAAAACTTGGCCAGCTGCCTGTTAGATATGGTCACCATTTCAGCTCATATATCATGCTAGTGACAAGGATGACAATATCATATCACGTGTCATCACTAAAATGTACCTGGAGGAGAGCTAGCAACTGGTGAACCAACTGGATTCCGAAAAGATCGGACATCATCAAGCTCCATGTCTTGACTCAATTGTTGCATCAAGCTAAGCGGAAAAATAAGGGGAGTAGAACCATTTATATATTTTCAATCATTACTAGCTTGCATAAAGAATTATATCTATCAGAATTCAAATGCTAGTAAACTACCCAGCATGAGCCCATATTATTGTCCTCTAGATAGTAAAAGATGGTAACAAATCATCAAAATGAATAAATATGTAATAATGCAGGTGCAAACATTAGGGATGGGAATTATAATCCAACCTGTGGGTATTCACTCAAATCAGACTCGTGGATATCATATTGGAATATTTGCATTATGTTTATTATGGAATTTGAGTTTTAATTTGTGCATTTAGTTATATTTTATTAATCAGTTGAATTCATTTATTAATATAGAAATTAGTGGGTACCCACACGTAGTGAGGCGGGGGTGAGTTTTGAAATCATAAGGGTTGTGGATAAGTTGTGTGCGACCCACTCCCAACCCATGTCC
>CM008342.1:34758359-34769505 GCA_002525835.2 Ipomoea batatas | reverse complement strand
GACAGATAAGATCAGCATAATATAGTAATAATAGAAAATGAGTAAGAAAAAATTGCCACCTCCTTGACTTCACCATAAGCCCCAAATATTTGTCGAAGGTCCTCATTGGATACTGAAGAATCCAAATTGAACACAACAAGAGTTCCTTGGTTAATGTCTTTCTCTGATGGATTTTCCTGCATGCAGCAACAAATGATAATTCTTAGAAGCTCGATCAGATGTTTACAGGACCAATCGGTTAAAAAGACATGCACTGATGCACACTTGGCTCACACCTTTGGGATTGAAAAATGAATATCAAGTTTTCTCCGTCTTAAAGGCTTATTTTGCAGAGCACGCATTGCAGTTCGAGCCGCTCGGATATCATAGTAAGATATCATCACAAATCCCCTGTGTTTACATGCTGTATATAATGTTCTGATATCGCCATATTGCTTCAATTAAAAAAGCACAAATTACTTAACAATTTACTAAAATCAAAGTAAATAAATTATTCACAAAAAGGAAATAGATGTATGTACCTCAAATAGATATCTCAATTCAGAGTCCTCTACATTACTATTTATGTTCCGAACAAACAGTGTCCTCGAAGGGTGCTCTCCATACGGGTGTTCTCCAGCAACTGTTGCAGAACCATTGGAAAAGCTATATTGTGCAATGCTAGCTCCAGGAATACCATCAGGTATACTCAAACTTGCAAAACCGTTAAGTAGGTTCTCCTGGAGATCTTGTTCCATTTCTAATCCCCCTCCACTGCCAAAGAAATCATCATCTAAGTCCTCCAGTTGAGAAGGCAATCCACTAAGGTCAAAATCATCCATTATGCCGGCTAATAGCTCATCCTCATCCCCAGGAAGAATGTTCCCAACCATCCTTGTTTCATCCTCTTCAAATGGGCCTTTACCTTCCTCTTCTAAATTAAATTCACCTAGTATAGGTGTGTTATCATCAACCGATTGGCCACATTGCTCAGAGTCATTGGGGATTACTGCATATTAGAAGAAGAAACTATAAGAAATATAACCAAGGAAAGGGAAGATATAACAATTGAAAAGATGTTTATACAGACATTTTTCATGTGGAAGAACAGGCAATGAGCTGGAGAACAAGCTAACATCTGTTGCGGCATGATATGCAGCAGTTCCAAGGGGGATGGCCCACGCATTTCTCAGCCTCTCAGAAATGTTTGCTGCTGGAACTTTGTCTAGACCTGTTTTTTATAGAACAATAAATAAATATGAAAATATGCACATATGGGTTTAGACTTGAATAGGTTTTAAAGGACCATGAAGCAAATACCTCGAGAGTCACCTGAACCAGGTATCTTTGAAGGCGCATCCATTCGGAATTGCCTTCAAAATAACACACACGTACAGTAAGATAACCACAAGTGTTCAGACTCCAAGAGATGCCAAATTCAACCGAAGAAAATCTGTTCCCAACACACTGAATTATGAACTTTGCGCCTCCAAGAGGGCCAACAAGCCAAGCCCCTAAGCTATTTAAGCAAGATCCTGTTTCAACTTGAATTTGAGCACAACCAATATAATAACTAAAAGCAATTCTCACAACATAGTATGATAGCAATGAATACAAATGCTGAATGGCATCAAGATTTGTTCAGTCAAGAGATGCAAAGTTAAGACACTATTATGAACCAGAGAGTAAGAGGATGCCCTTCGTAGAAGGAAACATCATCAACTCACCAATAACAATACAGTATGGAGTTATGACCTAACTACCTAAGTATCAGAGCCTTTGTTTAACCTGGGGTTTCAGCATGTTATTAAGGATTACAAATTCTTCACAATGTGCACAGAAGAACTATATCATGGAGATATCAGATTTGAAATTTAGACAGAATCATGCTAAATAGTCTCAGACTAGAGGCAATTTTGCAGGCCTTCTGAAAAGGAGAAAATTTGAGAACAAGGCACAGAGAGAAACCAAAGAGCATAGCAAACTTCACAACTTATAACTATTAAACTAATAATTGTTCATCATGCCATGAGAACATATAATGCATATGAAGTCAAGATTTTACCCATAATTTTTATTTCTAAATCCCTACTCAAAATTTCGAGAGAAAAAAAATAATCAATTTGTTCTATATCAGAAAATAACAAACACAAAATCAGCCCACAAATCCCACTGTTAACATGGGTCAACACCATCCTAATTCCTAAATCAAAAGGAAACGAAAAGGTCTGAAATTGATAAAATATTAACCCAAATTAATACGCACATTTGATTTCACTACCATTCAGCCAGCATTTACTAAATCACCCAAAAATCAAGCAAAGATCACAACTTTACAACTTATTGAAGCAGGATATGAACACCCACTTTAAAAAGCACACGTGCAGAGAGAAAGTACCTCAAAGAGAGAAAACTCTTGGACTCGGTTATGGAAGTATAGCAAGAATAAGAAGAAGAAGGGGTGGACGAATAAATAGAAGCACAAAAAACAGTTTCGTAAAAGCACAGGAATTGTTTTCTTCTACTCTTTTACTTCCTTCTCTCCCGCCGGAACACTAGTTAGGAGAGAGATAGAGAGAGAGAGAATTGGGACCAAACCCGCATACCAAAACACAACACAGAGACACACACGACTACACGAGAGGGAGGAACATGATTGGAATTAAAGTATTGGTAATGTACAATACAATATCTTTCATACTAATAATTACGACATCATTAAAAAATTCATATAATATAGTACCCAATATTCTTACCCATTATATATAAGAGATGTACTCTTTGAACCAAACCACGATAGATAGGATGGTAATGGCCACAATATTTTAATCTACACCTCGCTATAACATACCATAACTAAATAAATACGGAGTAATAAACATTATCTGTATCATATAATATTGTTTTTTCTTTGTAATTGTCACTTTTAGGTAGATGTTTTTCAAATTATCTAACCAAAACTTGAAATCTAAGTTAAATTTTACATTTTGTTTGAAAATTTAGTATAGTATAATTATACATTAAAGTAATATCGAGTAAATGTTAGAGCATTCATATTAGTGAAAAACTTTTACACATTTTTTAGATGCTACTAGGACAGAGAGCGAGTGCGCACGCAAGAGTCATATTGCTACTTTGCTTTTCTTTCTCAATTAGTGGGCCTCATAAAAATTTTACTCTTGCAGAAATAAAAAACTCCAAAAAATTCCATCTCTCATCATCAATAAAAAACCAACCATGTTTTTAGTATTGTTCCAAAAATTCACCAAAATTCATTAGTGAGTTGCTCTAAGAGATACTCCGTAATTTGATAAGGAAAGTATAGCATTACTATTCTCTTTATTTTTTCCCTTTTTTTTATGTGGTTGGAGAATTTGAATTTTTTATCTAAAAATCTTAAACTCACTATAGAAAATTCCAAATCTGTAGTTTTTTTTTTTTTTTTGTGATTAGTCTAATCATATTCTTTGTATATTCTAGCAAACATACGGTATGATATTCTAGGATATCATAATTTTTTAAATAATTTATATTTCAAAAAGTATCAATCATTTGTGATCTAAATTTAAAAGGTTTGGTTCTTTTAAATAGTTTCATGTTCAAATTTGCTAATAGAACAACATACATTAAAATAATAAAAATGTTACTCTTCTTATTAAAATCATTACACAATATTCACACCTAATATAATATTCGTTAAATAAAGAAAAGACTATATCTTTTATGGATTACTCATAAAGAAAAAATTACTTAATAATCATATCTAATGAAATAATGACACAACATAAGTTATTAACATTATTGTGACTTATGTAGGAGTGTCCAATTTTAATATTAAAAGATTATTTTAATTAAAAAAAAAATAAGATAAACGAGTTAGTAAAACATACTACCTCCGTCCCAAAATGGATGTCTGGTTCGTTTAACGAGGCTTGACTGAAGTAATTTTTAATCCAAATTTTCATATTATTAAGTTTAGCATTAATATATAAAATTTATATATTTAGAAACTACATTAAAAGTACTATTAAACACAAAAAATTAAATTTAAAAATAATAAAAAATTACTAAAGAAAATAAGCAAAGAAGGAAGAGTTGGTTTGACCAATGAATAGTAAATAGGACAGGTAAAATGGGACAGAGGGAGTACTTTTTATAAATAAAATATAACAGATTTAATATTTAATTCTCCACAATACTTTTCAATAGATTCTTCTTTTTTTTTTAGAGTGAATTGAGTTAGTGCCACGTTGCAGGCAAGAATACAAAAGTCTGCGCGATAAGTTAATTGAAATTCTGAAACACATGCAAAATTGGAGAAAATATGCAACCAAAATTATTCACCACAAATATATTATTAAAAAAATTATTTATTTGATACAAGTGCTCACCTTGTGTGTGTATATTCATTCCCTGTTCTGAGTTTCGCGCATCTCCATGGGAAGGGAAGATTTAGCTGTATCTGAATTTAGTTTGGAGTCCGTTGACTATAAGTGAACTTATAGTGTTCAATTTCGGGCTCTAGTTTTCACGGAATTACAACATTTGCCACCCTCTATGTAAATTTATCCCTAGATATCAAAGCCACTAATTTTTTTCTTATGGTAAATGTCCACGGAAGGTCGTTCTCATGATCTCTTAATTGAGATAGTCAGTACATGTCATTTAACCACAAGGTTATTGACTCAAGCCAATAATTTATATATATTCCTACTTGTATTTTATTTTTATATTGAAATATTTTGCAATTAATTTATAATTGATTGTATTAATTCTTTTAATTAGCGGGCAATATAACAGTTTATATTATGAAGACATGTTTGATAAATTAGTTATTTACCGTTAGTTGATTACATCATAAAATGAATAATAACAACATAAATTTATTGCTTTATTTATTTACCTATATTTAAATTATAAATACACAATTTTTAAAAAATTAAATTGTAACAATTATTATTATTTATTGTTGTTGTTTTAACTACCTTTTTTATTCAATAATAATAAAGTACTTAATAATAATAATTCAGCATTAAAAAAAGAATATAATAATTTTATATTTAGCAAGCCCATTGAACAATATCATTGATTTTTGTTTGCTCGTGAGGGTATAATAATACTGTTTATTTGTATTAGTGTTTGTTTACTATAGCGAGGCTGGTTGGTAGGTCTATTAAGTATTAACCTTGTTGATCAGTCCCATTAATTTAATTTAACTTATAGCATAATTGGTTAACATGATTATTGGTCCCATTGGTTAGTCTTATTAGTTTAGATTAACTTCAAGAACCTTGCAAGAATAAGGAGTCTTTTGTGAGAGTTTATAGATAAACGGTTATATTAGCATTTTAAAATTATAAATCCAATAAGTTGATTCAAAATGTTGCTTGGAGTAGTGTTTCAAACTTCAATTGATTGGTGATAATTCGTGAAGGCAACACAACTATTTACGAAATATTCATTTTAGCTTATTAACAAGGTCAATAAGCCAAAAGTGGTTAAACCAACTGAAAAATCGTTGATAGTCATTTTTCAAGCACCTCCATTGATATGACACAAATTGATTTTTTTTTTAATGTTGAAAAAATAGTTTTAAAATGACATTTAAATAGTTATTGTAAGGTATAATTTTGAGTGGAGTTCACTTATGATTTGGATATGGTCAAAGCAGATTCATGTTATGCTAAGTTGAGATGTTTAATTTGATATGATATATATGTTCAAAACAAATAATTGGTGATTAAGAAATTGATTCACAAAGTATACCTAATGAGTTGGAAAAAAAATGAAGTTTTGGAAAGCCTTTTAAGTAACATTTGTCTCAAATTGAAAAAAAGATGTGAATTTACAATAATATAAATACATTTTTTTAAAAGAATTTGAATTGTGTAATATAGAGACTATCTCGCACACATAGGGTGGTCTGGGGTGCATCTCAAATTCGAAAATGAGTTCAACAAATGTGAACTTGTGTGCGCGCGATCTAAGCATATTGAAAATTGATAGCCTAAACAAGCTAAGGTTTGGCCAAATTTGTATACTTTTTCCGGGAGAACAAATTTGTTGCATAGTTACAATGGAGGTAATCATTCACTATTGTATCACCTTTACTGTTATTATGTATGGGAAACGTAAGTTAATTCTTATTACTTTATGAATTAATTATAATTAATTCCAAATTATCTGATAATTAATTTGTAACATTATACTCCATATTTATTATGATTAATTTGTCAAATTTGAGAGTTAATTACAAGATTGAGTTTTATATTTAATTTTTGAATGCCATGAATGCTAATGAATTTATAATGTCATTAATGTTAATGAACTCCTAATTCTCTATACCCTAATATAATGTACATACTGTGAAAATGGGTAGAAAGGTGAACAAGCCCATTTTTACGGTAATAGGTTTTGTAACGTAACACATCAAATTTGGGCTTATCAAAAGAATACGGTCCATTATGCCTGCCGTACGTTGTATAAAACCAACTTGGTCATGAAAACAAACCCAATACTTACAAAGCGAATGTCTTATAACATTGTTATTGATAAGTTCCCATGTAATCATGTGAGAGATACTAATAGCTAAAATGGAGAGTGTTCAATAATTCTTAAACAAGGTTTTGTGTTTGAGTTATATTAAGTATTAAATTAGACGAGTTTTTTTCTATGTGATCAAACAATAGTTCAATTTAAAATTAGTCGAAACTTAATATTGTTAAATTAATAATATTGTCATATTGACACTTTGACAGTACGTTCTTATCAGACTAGCTAACGGTGTACTGATATCTCGTACTGGTTTGGTATTTGCCATGTTAGCAGTATACATATTTAAGGTACTTTTTTTTTTGAAAATATATTTAAGGTACTTGGTTTTGAAGGAAAGAATAATGAGGAAGAGATAAGAGGAAGACGTCAGCAAGGACGTAATGAAGTTTGACCAGCTTTTTCCTGGTGGAGCCCAAGGCCCATATGCTTTCATTGCGCTCTTTCGTGGCCAACTTTGAACCCTTAATACCCAAACGTCAAAAGAAAACTTTGTTGCTTGAAATCACTTGGGATGTTGGGGCTTATAAATATGAGTCTTCCACTTGGGGGCATATGGGCCGGGTAACGCAATTCCCACGCATTGCTGCTATTTTACTGCTTCTAATTCTTGACTGATGGTTTAGAGGATCAAGTTTAACATACGATCGGTCATAAAAACGTTGGGTTGACTATTAAACAAATAACAATAAAATTACAAATTCAGTATTAACAAATAACATATTCATATTATTGATGCATGCATGTTTTAGTTTGCTCAAATGGTGAAGTGCCTCTTGCTTTCTTGATGCCATGACCGGATTTTAGGGCGTGCAAGACGTGCAACTGCACAGTGCCCCAAAATTTTGGGGGCCCCTAGTCGAGTCTGACCTAATAGTTAGTATATGTATTTGTGATTATATTGGCCTACGCAAATAAAAAAAAAAAAAACCGCCCTGCTTGATGCTTTTTTCTTGATCCCTTGTTATTTCCATCAAAATGGGTACTCAGATCATATTAATTGACAACATGTGCCAAATATCAAACGAGTTTACCACTCTGAAACATGACTATATAATTATTAATTAATTTATTTTTAAGAGTTTGATAAGTTTCAACTAATTTAAATTGAGCATATTCTTGAATCACATATAAGAGATAGTTAATGTAATTTAATACTCTATATTTGTTACTTAATATTCAGATGCAGAATCTTATTTAAAATGAATCGAACAAGTTTTAATTGGATTGCAAATCGTTAACATGCAAGTGTTTAGTGATTTTTAATGCATTTGATGACTTGAAGTTATGACTCTCAAGTCATGATGCGCGTACCTTACTATACTAGGTACATATTACAACATAATGATAAATACTTAGGATTAAGGATAAATCATGTATAAGAAATAGGACCGCCAACTGATTAATAATAATAATAATAATAATAATAATAATATACCTTGAATGACCATATATATAAGTGCTCGGTCCGTACTCTTGGGGATTCGAGGAACAATTCCTGACTGTATCTGACCTGGCCTACGAGAATGTTAGGAGTTCATCATTTGAATGTCAGATCGGTCCCGACCTCGAGGCTCTAAGTCGAGACCGGGTATTCCGACTAGAAGCACTTATTATTCTATAAGATTGGCATGTTAGGAATCAAGACCCACATGCATTAATTTATAAGGCTGTAGACCATACCAGTGCATGTAGGCCACGTGGGGGGCATGCCGGATGCCCGACATGTGATGTTCCCCTCATTTTCCCTATAAATAGATCATTTATTGCATTAAGAGAGACTTTTGGCCTTTTTACCTAGCCTATTACGATACAGCTTGGGATTCTTGATCTCACGTCTTAGCCAAGTTCGATACTTAAACCAACAAGCATATTATAACAGAACCTAAATATGGTTCGACCTATCAATTCATACGTATTTAAAGACTTCGCAACATATTTATACCATCAAATAATAATAATATTCAAAGGTAATATTGTAATTTTTTATTTTCTTTTCATCTACCACCGAATTAGAATTCATGGAATGGACCATATGAATTTAATTCCCCACATAAAAGAAATTGCAATTCCCTCTAACCAAATAAAGTAATTATGCTCTGTAAAAAATTAAACTGTAATCAAATTACAACTACATCCTATCAAACAGAGCATAAGTAGGACATGGAGGAGGATGGTTTTTGTATTGGGAGCCGAGAGCTAGCGCGGCAAAATGAAGTTGAAGAGTGAAGAGCGGGAGGGAGGAAGGAAGGTGGAAGGTGGGTGGGTTAGAGACTAAGAGGCACATAATTTGATGGCATTGCCGTGCATGTGTTCTTTCGTCACACCCATCATCATTCAATTACAACCTTTTGAGCCACCATGTGCCCATAATGTTTTCTATGCTTTGTCTCCACTGAACCCCACACAATTCCAGCCTTTAAACCCACTTGCCATGTCCCCATTTTTTATTTCCTTTGGACCCAGACTGAGTTAATCCTTATGTTTTACTCACCTTTCATTTTTACTAATAAAAAAAAATTGAAATTACTACCTTGATGTTTAAATCACTTCTAAATTATTAAGACATGTTTTACAATCTACTATTTCTGACAATATTTTATGGTTAAACTACTGACTTACTTATTAGAGTAACCATAGTGATTGAAAAAAAACACTAATTATTCGTTGGTGACCACTTTGAAACACCTAATTAACTAGCACGTGAAAGGCATGCACCTATTGTGCGTTGTATATTCAGTGTGCCCTCTACTCCATTTATTTATTTATTTTAATTGAGAAGTTAAAAGCTTAACTTTTCTTATTCATGTGCTAGGTCTCTCTCTTTTTCTTTTTTTTTAGCACAACATAAAAATCAAAAAATTTACCAATGAGATAGCTTGAGTTTGCCTTTTAATTTTAATTCCACTTGCCCAACTTAATCAACCCATACCCCCCATTCATCAACCTTAACAAAGCTGTCAAACCTTTGATGATATGGCATTTGGATCCTCAGTCCATTGGAAAAAAAAATAAGAAAAAAAAAATGTATGACGTGTTGAATTGACGTTGGATTCAATCTTAGCCAAAAGATTTATCACATATAAAAATAAAAATAAAGGTACAAATAAATAATAATTGTTTCCCAATTAGAGAATGGATTAATATACATGAGACGGAGGCTTGACAGTCGTTTTGAAAATTAGAAATTGATGGACGTACAATTGGGAAATTCATAAGCAGGGAAAGGTCATTCTCATATTCTAAACAAGACGCCAATAAACATGGGTTGGCATTTTGTCTTTGACTTCCCACCATTTTGTATTTATTTTTTTGGTGGATAAATTTGCATTATTATTGTTAATTATATTAATTTTTTTTGAAAATGTTAATTATATTAATTAATCAACCAACAATGCTTAATTGTGACAGATTTTCCTAGATTTGCGTTTTGGATTTAGCGGTAACACTAAAACAACTTTGAACAACTTGTATGCCTTGTACACACTAAATATTATTTAATTAACAATCATAAATTGAAAAGAATATTTTCGTAAAACTAAAAACTATACTCTATTCGTATAAACTATTTTTTAATATTAAGGAATAAGTAAAATACAATCAATTTTAAAAAAAAAGTAAAATACAATCATAAATATTGTAATAAAGTCACACTAGCCCAATCAAATATTGTAACAGATATTACAATGTAATATCTGGTCATAACTACTTTCTCAACTAAATAAAGCACAAAGAGCTGATATTGCCTCCGAGGCTCGAATTCACCTTCCCATGTAAGGGTGCAACCAAGTGTCACTAAACTACAAGGTCTTTCAATTATTTTCTTAACCTACTAAAGTACAAAGAGCTGTCAATACCATAATTACTATCTTTATTGTGGGGCGAACGACAACCTATTATATGAGAGAGTCACTTCGTGTCACTAGACCACAAGGTCAGCGGCAATCAAATCTTCTGTTTGAATAATACGGAGTATATTTTAGTTATATTTCATAAATTATACGATTGGGGTTGTTCTTGACAATTTTTAATGGAGTTTTGAAATGTAGTTTTGTGGGAAAGGTTGTTTTATAATTAAAAATAAAAAGAAAGTGGATAAACTAAAGAAAAAGGAGGTTAGGCTAATAATATAGCATGTTGGAGTGAGATGGCAATTGATCCAAGAAGTTTGCTTCTTCCAATGTATGTACTAAAAATGAATTAGTGGGCGAATAAAATAGAGATATGATTGACAAGGTTGTAGTGTGTGGCAGCAACAACAAGATTTGGTAGCTCTGATCACATGGAGTCCCAATTCCCCTACATAACCTAATCTTATAAATCACATACAATACCACAATTCACCGCCGCCTCCTGTTTCCTTCCTGGAAACACCTACGTAAATGCTTTTTTTTTTTTTTTTCATAAACTCTATTCGAGGTCAAAAAACTATTTATAATTATATATAATATTATAAAATATGTTATTACAAAAAGCATTAACTATATTTATATGCCAAAATTAATTTTAAATATTCTGACATTAACAAATAATTATCGTCGTATATCTAACAACAGAACATGAGCAAAAGTGGGGGAGGTCGAACTTCCCTCCATCAAGAGAAACTCGATTTCAA
>CM008342.1:34746801-34758326 GCA_002525835.2 Ipomoea batatas | reverse complement strand
TTAAAATTTAATTATATTAAAATAAAATCTCTATCCACCACATTCTTTCTTTACATGGTTAAAAGTACACCAGTTCTTTTATTCCATCTTAATCAGCTTTGGTGCACAAATAGTAAAGAGTCATACAAGCTTTTTAGTGCCTGGCTTTAAATGGGTGTATTGTGTTTCTTTGAAATATTTATCAATATTATACAATTTTGTATTGGTATGACACTTGTGTCACACTCTATAAAAAATAATTACGTAAGAATTATAATGAATAAAGGTAAAAAAAAATACAATAATCCCATAAATATATTTGTTAATTACTCAGTATTACGGAGTATGTGAATTTTAAGGATATTTAACGTAAATTAGCGATAAAGATTTAAGAAAAGGAAAATGGGGTGGCGGGGCTCAAGGGGAGGTGGGGCCCAAGAGGGAAAAGGGACACGTTGCTCCTTTGATCATGGGTGCAGTAGGACGAGGGTTGCACATGGGTGGTGGTAGGTTCAAGAAATNTTCACATTACCTTCCTGCAGGTAATCCTATTACCTGGGGTAATCTAAGATTCCGCGAACCAAACGGCCCCTAAATGTATTTGTTAATTACTCAGTATTACGGAGTATGTGAAATTTTTGAGGATATTTAACGTAAATTAGCGATAAAGATTTAAGAAAAGGAAAATGGGGGTGCGGGGCTCAAGGGGAGGTGGGGCCCAAGAGGGAAAAGGGACACGTTGCTCCTTTGATCATGGGTGCAGTAGGACGAGGCTTGCACATGGGTGGTGGTAGGTTCAAGAAATTCATGTGATCACATGTGCTTTTCTTCTTTGTTTTTTTGACTGTGGACCCCACCCACCTGCGACCCTATCCGCTTCACCTTCCACCCTCCCACACCTGATCCTTCTGCTCCCAACCCTCCCCCACTCTTCTCCCCCGCAACTGACGCTCACTTACTCCTTTTCTTCTTCTTTTTTTTTTTTCCTGCTAATTTTATCAATATTATTCCAACCTTAAAATTCGCATTATTAGTCCCAAAAGTACTGTTTTTTTTTTTAAAACTACTAACTCTATTACAATGCACAAGAGTCAGCATTGCCTCTACTGAGGTTCGAACCCACCACCTCCCGTATAACGGGAAGGGTTTGATGTCACTGGACAGGACTACAAGGTCCCAAAAGTACTGTTAAATCCTAATTTTTTTGTTAGTCATTTCCCATGTGCTGATGTGCATACACAATGAGGTCGCATTTTTCAACACTCTTCTACATTTTTTTTTTATTGAGTATTATTGACTTTATTACAATATAATATCTGTTCATAATTATTTTTCAACTTACTGAAACACAAAGGGTTAATACCATTTTTATTGAAACTCGAAACTATGACCTCCTAATCTCCTATACGGAAACTACTTCATAAACGAATATGATGCGTATAACATGTGATCCGTATTAGCATTACGGAGTAGAAAAGAAAAGAGCGCGTAGGATAATGAGGGCGCGAAATATCCATGATTAATGGAATTGCAGTTTATGAAACCAAAGCCCAAAACTAAGTAGGCCCAAGCTTCGTTGGCATTGACATTTCTGGAGCTCCAAAACAATAATTTAATACCGCACCACCACTCCTCGCTCCCTCTCTCCCTCTATAACCATTCCAATCTCCTTCTCCGCCCCTTGCAATTCCCAATTCCCAATTCTATCATTCCATTCCGCATCACAGCCGCCATGGTAAGCAGTAGCACCGGAAGCAACAAAACCGCCTGCGAAGAGCCCAGACCCATACCCGCATTCCCCACAAAGCACAAGCTCACCCGCGCCGCCGACCAGCTTCCCGGGATTAGCAATGCGCTCCAACAATCCTTGTCCGGTTGCCGCCGCGCACGGCGGCCGGAGGTGCACCAGTCGAAGAAGGCAGCGAATTGGATGAAGGGGAGCGAAGGGGAAGAGACAGATGAGAAAGCGGAGGTGGAGGAGAAGATCTTGGCCCTCCAAAGGATAGTCCCCGGCGGGGAGTCTCTGGGAGTGGACAAGCTGTTTGAAGAGACGGCCGGTTACATACTGGCATTGCAGTTCCAAGTGAAGGCGTTGAGAGCAGTTACGAGCTTCGTTGAAGGGTCGGAAAAGGAAAAGAGAAAACTCGGTGGCTGAAATTTTTAAATATCAAAACTTCTGGATTTCTTTTTTCTACGATCCCACGTATAGAGTCGGTCCATCCAAGAATTTTCTTTGGATTTTCGGTACATCTTGTTTTTTTCTTCTTCTTCTTCATTAATTACAGACCATTTTTTTTTTTTTGAATTTTGAATTTGGGATCTGGGTTTTGGTTTATATTTTCTTGTTTTATTCATTAGTGAATGTGAATACAGAGTTCATCGAAGATGAGAAAAATAGGGTTAGAGGATGCACTATGGTGTTGTAGGAATGAATTTCATATTTTATACATCCTTTTTTCCCATAAACTTTTTTACTCCTTTTATTTTTAATACATTTTTATTTATAAGTTCATTGGTGGACAAAAAAAAAAAATCAAACATTTATACATTTCGGATAATTATTTTTAAGGAATTAAATACTGGAAATTTAAATGAAAAGGAATGTGAGCTGGGGGCATCAAATTAAAGATGGTATATTCGGTTGAATGCAAAAGTAAAACATTCTGTTATCTATCTAAAATGACGAAACATGCAATTAAATATTATTCAAAATAAAACCAAACACTCTATGTTCATATGATACTTCAGGGGTTGTCATTGGGAGAAGGTCATAGAATCAAATATAAATTATGTACTACATTGTAATAAAGTCAATAATACCTAAAAAAAAATATATTTAACATAAATATGTTTTTGTTTAAATAATAGGAAAAGAAGTCAATCAATTTTGTTAATGCATGTGATCACTAATTCACTATCTTGTTTTATTTAGTGTCTACAGGCTAGTTTAGTTTTTTTTTTGAGGGAATACAGGCTAGTTTAGTTAAATATTAAAACCGAATATCAAATTTTTCCCTTACCCTTCCAAACTATGGCTGCCTTCTTGAACCACTTAACATCGTTAAAATACTTTGATTTGTTGACTATTAAAAAATGATTAAAAATTTAAGAGCCACAATTGAACATAAGATTTCTGACCAATTAATTGAAAATAACTGACTAAATATTTAGAGGTCTCAAAAATGTTCATCAGTTATTTTTGATGACCATTTAAAAATAATAGATAACACCGATCATACAAAAATGTCATCAGAAAATTAGAATGATTAGGTCGACTAAATCAACTATCAGCTGTCAACAAATTTCAATCACCGGATAACTTATAATTTCAACAACTATGGTAATGTTGTTGACTTGTTTCTAGCCAAAAAGTAAAAATATGATATAATTAGAAGATTTTATGTCAATGTAAGAGTGTTTAAAACGAATATGTTTTGAGTTAATTTAATTATTTGGTAATTTGAGATTCAATTTAGTGATTATAAATTTCACCATCAATCTTCTTTCAAATCATTGGTATGCCCTAGTTCTAACTAGGTTGTAGCAAGTAGCAACCTAGCTTGTCTAAAACATTTTTGTATCAAAAATTGAAAGACTTAGGTCAAACTCGTCATTAGAATTTACTATTTTAAACTTAAATGTTGATGTATTTGTTGTATTAAGACTATTTATGCTTATAAAGTTTTTTCTCACTCTTAAAATATCATAGTATTACATTTGTAATTAATCACTAATTACTCTCTACTCATGCAATTATCTTTTCACTCTAAAAAAATAGTTTCATTTTCATATCACCTTATAAAAATTAATTTATTTTATCAACAAATTTTTTCTACAATTAATCTCTTTTAGCAATATATAAATTAATCTAAGATATTTTTAAAAAATTGTATATCATCAAATTATTTTACAAAATTCGAAATGAACTAATTTGTATTAAATATATATTTTTTTAAAAATTGTACTACGTAAAAATTTACGATAGTCAAATAGTAAATAAAATATTATTTTAATTAAATAATAAACTGAATAAGATTTTACATAATTAAGAAACCATTTGAAAAAATTAATAACAGAAAACTAATTTCAAAATTATGAAATGATCGCATTAACATTAAAATAACGTTGGCCATTAACATAACAGAACTGGTCTCAAGAAATGGCGTAACAATGCAAATTCTAAAGCTTCCAAACGGAGCCTTATTTTCAAATGGGCCCATGGATGCCCGTTGAATCATAAATGTACAAAGAAAGCCCATTACGTTTTCTGTTTGTTAACGGGGACAATTGGGCCCGCTCAACTGCATTTCGGCATTTTATTCACGTGCCAGACGCTCTTCCCACACCTGAGGACCTTCATTGGAACTGAGATCATCTTCCCCCTTTTAAACCCCCTAATCCCTCTAAACCCTAATTCAGATTTCAGTATTCTCCGTCAATTCAGTCAGCTTTCCAATTACAAAGGTACCGGCGCTTCTTTTGTCGTTTTGCTTTCCATTTTCTTTCACTCTGTCCTTCCTTTTATCTGTAAAGCCGATTCTGCCGGCGAATCAGAGAAAAAGTACGGGTACCAAAGCTCATATCTTTCACGTTTTTTTTTTTTTTTCTTCAGTTCATTGTATTGTTGAGAAACAGAGAAAAGGTTTTTTTAATTTATAGGTGATTGTTATTTTGATTTGATTTTTGTTGTGGTTGTTTTGGCTGTTGTATTAGTGATGGCGGATGATTCAGTAAACAATGGAGATCTGTTCAATGATTCCTATAATTCTGAATCAAAAACCTCTTCACTAAGTGCTAAGATTGCTGCGTTGGAGCAGGAGAACCGCCAACTCGTTCATGAGAATGAGCTCATCAAGGAGAGGGTGGAGAAGCTGCAGCAGTCAATTGATGATTCCAGCAATGAGAAAGCCGAGCTTCAGAAGATGGTGGAGGAATCAGAGTACGAGACTAGAGCTTTGACATCAATAACTGCTCGAAGTGCTGAGCTTGAGGGTGAGGTGTCTCAACTCCGGAATGATCTGGACAAAGCTTTGAATGATCTGGAAGAGTTGAGTTCTGAGGCGTCGCTTTTGAAATCAACTGTAGCTGGGTTGAAAAGTAGTGAGAATGAGAAGGATATCAAAATCCAAGCCATTGAGGAGGAAAATAATCTACTGATTCTAAAAGTGGAGAAATTGAATGCTAGTAGGGATGAACAGAAGGTAGAAAAGGAAGCAAAGGAGCTGCACATCAGAGATTTGAAGAATAAACTTGTGAATTTAGAGGCTTCAGTGGTAATCAACCACGGTTGGGATAAGGAGAAAGCGGAGCTGGAGATGGCAAAGAAAGAGGTGGAAGCGAGGGTAGATGAAATGAAAGGGAGACTTCTAGAGATTGAGAAGAAGTTAGAGGATAAGGAACGGCTAATTGCAGATGTTCACACCAACGGCAACGGGAAGGTGGCTGAGGGTAAGAATGTTTGCACATTTGGCTTCAAAGTGGAGTGGCCATTGGTGACTGGATCAGCAATTGCAGCTATTGCTCTAGGCACAACCGTGATGTACCTGAGAAACACTAGGAAAACATAGTTTGGTAGTTCCACAAAATAGGAAGCAAAGTTGCTGAAACTTTCTGGTTGAGATTTCACACCAAGCCACGATGATAGAATTTTTGATACACATGCTGTTTTTTTTCAGGCCTTTGTTATCAGGTTTTGCCTTTTTCCTTAAACTAAGATTGGGTTGTCAATGTTGCTTCGTAGTAATATGATACATGTGTGCTAAATTGGATTTGCCTTTAATCCACACAACTTTTGAATTTTGATTGCATTGTAAGAGTACCTTCGGTTAGGTGCAAAGATGCTGATATCCATTGTTATAGGAGTATGCTAAATTCAAGGGTTTTTTTTGAAGAGTATTGAGTTTATCAAAACCTGCAAGACCAAATTACTGTAATCTCTCATGAAACTCTAATCCCATTACAATGTCTTAAATTGCATGGCCTTTTAGGTTCCAATTTGGGCTCTAGACAAACATTTGATGATCTTTTATCCATATGAATTGCAGAAGATTTGAGATATGCATTTACAAAATGCTGTATGTAAATGCTGTCTGCAAAAATCTTGAGAAAACTAAGAAAAGATTTCAGCTTTGACACCAAAAATGGACTTGTGGAAAGTGCCAAGACAGGCCAAACAAACAAAAAAAAAAAGAAAAAAAAAAGAGAATTTGGGCTGTGGCTAAATCTCTTTTCCTTGGAATTCATGTAATCTGAGAATGAGAAATAAATTGAAAGAAATCTGTACTGTTTACACTGTCTCTAGTTTCTTCTTCTTCTCCATAGAGAGAGAGAGAGAGAGAGAGTGGGATCAAGTGAGCAACCGCACTGCCCTGCCTCTCTTGTCTACTAGGACAGAGGAGGGGTATAAAAAGGTTTATGTAGTTGATCAAGAAATCCTCTTTAATGCATTTCTAATCTAGTCCGCTCTTCTGTGCATGAGGTCTGCTGCTAATGAACTAGCAATAACGATTGCTTCAGAGGTCTTGAGCTGTTCAATGTTAAAACCAGGTTGAATTTGCCATCTCTTGTTCTTGCTGTAACATGTTGACTGAAAGTACACTGTTATTGAAGTAGGGAATGAAGCCATTGGTCCGCGAAGCACATTAACCATTGTTCATATATGTGTGTGTGTGTGTATTGAGGATTGTTGTAGATTGGATCCATGTTCAATGATATTCTTTTTTTCTGGAAATGCTTACATTTTGCATCTCTATATTCTGTGGAACATACAGATCCTGATAAAGACTGCAGGATCCTCGAGTAGCTTGTAGATGTACAATCATTCATTGAGAACTTCAGGTTAGCCTTATTAATCTTGAATACTAATTACATTTTTGAAATATGAATTTATGATGTTAGATGCATAAATGACTGATAAAGATTTAGTAGGAAATTAAAACAGGTATAATATAGCTACATTTATTTGTATTATTCCACTATCATTACAAAAGAATAAAGAATTTGCTTTAATTTTCACAGGGAAAAGAATCCACAACATAAGCTAGTAATCACCACAGAGCATTATCCTATCCTAAGATAGGATTTAGAACCTTGAGCCCTTGCATTCTGGAGGAAAACCCTGAGGGAACCTCTTAACATCAGCACAGTAATTATAAATCATGAATTTCTGTTGCACCCATCGGAGTCTGTTTCTGCCCTTAGCATTGAGGCTTTGAGTCTGCCATGCCTGGGCCCCAGTCGAGGACTGGGTCGAACTGCCACACGATGAGCTTGATGTCTGAGATGACCAAACACAAGCATTGGCGTTATAGTTCCTGTAAGAGGCCGTGAATGGAGCCTTGGTCCAATCCGTTTTGACCCGCCCGCCCTGGGTTGCCCAGTCGTCTGCGTTCCACAGGCTGGCGTAAACCTTCATGGGTTGGTTCTTCGGGAATGGCACTCCAATGGCTTCGTTGTTGTTGAATACTCTTATCGGAATGTTATCTATCAAGAATCTGTAAAATCCAGAAACATTAAATTTGATCAGTACAGGAACGTTTAATTTTCTGCTGTAGAATATATTCATTCATGTTAATTAACATGTATGTATATATGGATAGATACTTACATGATGCGTTGAGGATTCCAAAGAATGGAGTAGGTGTGGAAGGAAGTTGTAGGGTCGAACCATGGGTGGAATTGTTGTTCTTTATCACCTTTTCCTTGGGAGTAGACATTGGTGTGGATTGTGTAAGGTTGTCCAGATGAATTTCCCAGGAACTCGAAGTCAATCTCGTCATGTCCTGCTCCTAGAGAGGATAACTGTAGCATAGCATACTTTGATCAGAAAAACTGGAAAAAAAAAAGGTGCATGGCACGAATTGAAGCTTAGAGACATACATAAAAGGTGGTGACAGTGCCAGCAGAATTGCCAGGAACGAGCTTGAGCTGCATGTCGAATCTCCCAAACAAATACTCGTCTTTGGATTGGAAGCCGGAGCCAGAGGTCTGGTCTAGAGTCAAGTCGAGAAGGCGGCCGCCGTCCAGTATCTTAGCGCGCTGATCGCCTCCAAAAGTGATCTGAACGTCCTGGTAGAAATTCCCAGCGGAAGCTGAGAGGACGATGAAAGCAAGGAGCAGTGTGAGCTGCAAAAACATGGTGGGAACTGATCTTGAAGAAGAGGACTTCATATTTTTCTGGTTATTTTGGGAAGAAAGGGAATACTTGATGGGATGGTATGAGTTAGAATTAGGAGCTGAATGCTTATATAGATGTTGAGTAGGTCCCCACCATAGGAGAGTGGGTAGGAGGAAGAATCCTGGAAAGAAAGGTGGGGCTTAACTGTGAAGCTACAGAGAGAGCCGGCCGGCGGTGAAATGATATCCACGCGTTTGTGAAGAGGGACGGCGTGTTGGAGGACATGGATTTTTCTGATCAGTGGATTACAGCTCTCCACTCTTGCTAAACCACTTTTATGTGTTTACCTAACCCTCACGGAATTGACTTCTTATATTTTATTTTTGTTTATTTTTATCAACGGGTATGGACTAATAAGAAATTCAATTTCTATGGAGGTTGTGTTTGACATATTTAGTTTATAAGTTAGTTTAAAAATTAGTAGCTATTAACTTAGTTTAAAACGTTACTTAAGATAGCGTGACTCAGTTATGAGAATTCTAAGAACTTTGTAACTTTCGTAACTAAGTCACAACTTCCTTAAGATAACATATGAGGGGATGTTTGATGATGATGAAAATATATAACATAATTTTCATATGTTGTTAGAAATTTAGAATATACGATTCTTGACTAAACTTTCTGCAGAGTTTACGAAAAAAAATTTACATACTAAAAATATCTCTTCATTGGTGAATTTATAATAAAAGTAACCTCATAAATTTGATACCTTCTTGTATTTCAAAAGTTATAGTTTGATTACACTTGTTACTTAGTAAGGAAAATCAGAAACCTGAAGACGGTGATCAAGAGTTGCCTTGTTTATACTAAATTTAAGCTTCTTTATATGAGACCCATATATATTTCTAATAAGTCATACGAGGGTTATTGAAATACTTTTGTAGTCAAATAACCTTAAAATAGAAGTTAGGTTGGAAAGTGAAAAATACTGTTGCGAAAATAGTTTCAATATAAGAAGAATAAGATGTGAATTTTCTATTTTACCCCTCAAATAATATAGGTTTTTTTTTTTTTTTAATTTTTCATCAGATAGAGACGGAAACCTAACATCGGGGACCAAACACGCCACTTCGGTCACAAGTAAGGGTAAAAAATGGATACGATCATAACTAATAGACATAGTCGTCTTATGAGTGTATCTCATGAACTAAATATGTCATTTTTTTCATAAAAAATTATTATGAGAATGAACTCAGAACTTGTTTTATTTTATTTTTAAATTTTGAAATGATTTTCTTGTGTAATAATTTGTGTGCTAAGTTTATACACAGTAAATCTATTTCTAGAAAGTTATGTGTGACGTCTCGATTATCTCTATACGTGCATTATTGTTGAGTGATATTTGAGGAAATTAATTATTTCCATAATAGTCTTAAAATAGATGCATGGAATAAAAATGACTTTCATTAAAATTCAAGATAACAACAATTATGACAACTACAGTAGAAAAGGTTTTGCAAATGTTGCGATCTTAAATATTGGGACTCTGGTGGATGTTGGTATGTAAGAGTCTATCCCTGTATATACTTCAAATACTAGCTAGTTACAATATCAATAAAATAGTTCAAATACCATATACGATGCCAACCAGCGAAAAGGCTTGAAAATTTTTATTAGTTGAATACTTAATTACTTTCCATTTCATGAGATTTTTGACTAAAAATACCTACTCATACGATTAAGGAGGACGACTCTAATGTACAAGTTATTAGTGTAATTGAAATATAGAAATATTATGATTTTGTTTTTTTAAAAAGAAGAAGAAGAAGAAATATTATGATTTTTCTATGCAGTAATTACGTATTGAACATAATGTAATATATGACTCATCATTATATAACATTCACAATAAAATTAAGACAATTAAAGAGTTGAGAATCTTTGAACCATAAGTATAAAAGTGATGGCAGAGGTTTGCCATTGGCAAGTTCATTGACTTTAAAATGATGAATTCGTCATGCCAATAAGTAAATAAATATGGATCAAATAATTTCAAGATGTGTATGTAATGGTGGTGTTTGACATGTGTAAAGTGGTATATGATTATCCTCCTACATGTGACTGTGGCCATGCCACGTATTCTGCAATGGCAATAATTACCAGGCACTGATGAGATTAAAAAACAAGAAACAAAGTAATCCATAAACAAGTCAAGCACAAATATTGATCAAGTAGAAATATAAAAACGAGATTAAATGAATGGTGAAATTTAAGTTAGGAAGTATAATCTTTTACATACAATAAATATTCTATTAGAAATAAATAATCAATCAAGAGATTGAAGGGATGCACACCAAAGTTCATATTGTTATATAAACTTAAATATCCACGCCATAGGATTATTGACTGAAATGCAACGAATTTTAGAGTAGTTGATAAAAATAGAAATGTTTTAAAAAATTTTAAAAAAAAAAAGAAAAAAAAGAAAAAGAAAAAAGAGTTTGCACATGCGAATGGCGTCAAAAAAAGCATGTCCCAAATTCAAATGACTTCATTTTTTTTCGAAATACAGAGTCAAAAGCAAGTTCGACTTGCGCATGATGTATTTTATACATCATATACATATCAGACTTACGTCTTATCTAAAAAAAATTTGCTCCGTTGCGTTTTGGTTGCCTTCTCTTTGGCGACCAGAATGGTTGTCTTCTCGTGCTGCCAGTATGTATTTGATGACATGTTAGAGAGTATGTTGGAGATGATGGAGGAACACATGCTAGCTAGAGCGCATTCTAGAGCTTATGAAGGAGAGTGTATCCAAGACCATATGTGTATTGTGGTCATGCTCAAACTTGGAGAGCGCATGAAGATCTACTTCATCTATATATGCCGAATCCATGTTTCTCCCATTTTGTCCCCTTTAATTTTTCACAGGTGGAGATGCCTTAATGCAACCCGGCCATACTCAAACTCAAAGAGTCATTTATAAACATATATTGAACATTAATTCCTAAAACTTCTAAGGGTAAATTCACAAAATAAGCACATTTGTAGAGAAGAAAACACGAATAATCATATATTGAACATTAATCCTTAAAAGTTCTAAGACTAATATAATGCTCACGAAATCAAATGAGAATGCACAGAGGAAGATGGAAAAAGAGTGAAAGGAAGCAAAAAGGATAAAGTGAAATGGCGACAAATATTTGGGTGCCAAACTTTAGAGCCCATCCATCCAGCAGTTTGTTGGCAGCTGCGTGCTATCTCTATATTACTCCCATAACATGGACAACTAACGTCCACAACGTACGTGTGCTCTAAACTCTAATGGTGAAACTGAAGATCAATCGAATAACAAGAATCTAATTTCAAACGGAAAACAACAACTGATCTGGGAAAGAATTGGAATTATCGTTTACCAAATAAACCTAAA
>CM008342.1:34719290-34729963 GCA_002525835.2 Ipomoea batatas | reverse complement strand
AATGTATATATGCATGTCAATTATCACAGCATGAATGCTTGGTAGTATTAGCTAGAAAAAGAAAGAGAATCATTAGATTGCTGATAGACTAACCAAAGATGAAGGTGTCTAGGCTCTTGTGTGGCATGTATTCATAGAGCAAAATCTTTTCTTTTCCCTTGATGCAGTAGCCCAAAAGTCGAACTAGATTCCGATGTTGAAGCCTTGCAATAAGCTCAACTTCATTTTTGAATTCATTGATGCCTTGCGAGGATTCACTTGACAGCCTTTTAACTGCTATTTCTTTTCCATCCTGAAATTCACCCTGCGGCAAAAGTATATCCATTGTTTGAAGTAAGCTGAAGTCTATGAATACTACAATGCGAGGAACTCTAAGCAATTTGAAAATTAAATTAAAGTACCTTATAAACAGGTCCAAATCCTCCTCGTCCAAGTTTATTTTTATTTGAAAAGTTGTCCGTAGCAACTAATATGCTTTCAAAACTAAAGAATGGAACATCAATGCGTCTCTCATCGTGAACTTCTTCACTCATCAAGTATTCCATGCCTTTTATTTTACCTGTTATTTATTATATGATGATTAAACAAAATTTCTCATCCATAACCTTTCATCTGATATTAAATTAAAAGATGTGTTTCATTTAGGGTGTGTTTGGAAAGCAGTAAAATGACTTCTAAAAAATGTTTTCTGAAAAATGAGTTATTTTCGGGAAAATTATTTCATTTCCCGTGTTTGGTTGTATCCTGAAAACTGTCTTTGTGTTTGGTTCATTTTCCGAACACATTAAACTAAAGCTAGCTTATCATTGTTGGACTACACATTTATATTTTGTATTATATTATATTAAAAAAACTTAATACTTGAGTCAACTTTCATTAGTTGAATCAAAGGCATATATAAAAATGATATAGGAAAAGGAGCTCTCTTCTATTGAGTGTTATGTATACTGTTATCTACACCTTCTGATGTCCAAAACCATGAATGACAAACTTAATTGGCGGAAACTTTTTCAATTGATCGATACGACGTAGTAAATAGTAATCGTTATTTATTAAATGAATAATTACCTTCTTGTTTGACTTTTCTCCTTGTGTAACAAATGTAGGTAAAGATGCATGCCACTAGAAGCAAAGAAGCCACTGTGACAGGTATTATAACTTTCAGCTTCCCTGCAGATACCTTGTTTTTATTTTGATCTGTTGAAATGAGAAGGAGGAAACATGAAACTTACACTAGCTAGCAATTTATCAGGATTGGTAAAATGAGAACTTGCATGAAAACTGTTAAATTATGATCAACCACTTACTGTTATGTCAAAAGCTATAACTTGTACCAGAATGACAACTTATATTTTCTAGAGACAATAGGAGTGCTGGACTTGACCCTTCAGGCCTCGGTCCAATAATCTCCTAGTTATCAAATGTTGGATTTGAGGCATCAACATAACAAAAAACTAAGCTAAAAAAAAAACATGCATGCATTCTTATTACGTACCCTGGACAAAATATTCAGACGCAGCAAGTCTGATATAGATCGTGCTTCCATTACTGTTGTCTTTAGACAGATTGAGAAGCTCTCCATCCCAGTGCGAACAACCACCATTTCTATTATCATAAGCATAGGCATTACAAGAGCAATTCCTTAGACATGCTGATTCACATTCGGTTGTGCTCCCAACTGTCACGTTTCGAGGAAGTCTAGGTAATCTCGTATTCGTTACCATCCTAAACCTGTCCTCCTGGGAATTAGCAGTTCCGGCGGTGGAATTACCGCACTGCAAATCCGTTTTTCTCACGCATCCACCGGAAAAAACCTTCAACCCCCAATCTTTGTCCGATTTACGCCGGAATCCGGGCAAACAATCACACAAGGAAGTGGAGTTATCATTGCACACACCAAACGGCCCGCAAACAGCGGGAACATCACACTGCTTCTCCGGCTTAAGAAACAAGATGTTCCACGCCTTGCTACTATCCAGCCACGTGTAGTGCCGGAGTTGCCCGGAGATATCGAGTACAAATCTTGATATGACTGCATCGGGGTTGAAGAATTCATAGACAAAGGAAGTCTCGTTGGCATTGTTGACGAAGGTGAAGTTATATATGGGATTGGGCCTCATTTCTGGGACGAATTTGAAGAAACTCCCGTTGGCGGGCCCACTGGTCCAGTAACGGTCTGTCCCGTTCCACGTGGCAGCAAACTGCCAAATCTGTGGGTCCATCGCCAAGGAGTATGGCCCAGGAGAAGGATCCTCCGGGCTCTTCCAAGACCGGAGGGTTTGCTTTTCACCGGTGAGCTTATTGTACCCGAATTTTGCGCCGGCCATGGTGGTGTCAGTTGGGTGATCAAAGCTTTGCCAAAGGAGTTGAGAATTATCAGTGAGGACCAAATTTCCGGTGTTGAGAAGAGTTGCCCGGAGAGAACTGTTGGAGGCGCCGGAGGTGGCGGCATTCGTGGACCAAATTAACCCGCCGGTGACGTTAACTAGTACGAGGTTTCCGTCCGAGATTTTTAAGGTGGTGGACTGGTGGAGGCCATATCCACGAAGGAGATTGGAGTGTCCCTGTTTGCCACCCAAATCACGGTTTGGGGTTCAATCTGATTGTACCAAATGCCTGCGTAGTAGTTGGCAGTCTTGCCCGGCGTGAAGAACCCCATCTCAAATCTTCCATTAGAAGAGACAATGGTGGTTGTTAGACTTAGATTATCGTTTACAGTGAGGGTGTCATCTCCAAGGGAGATTGGAGAATTGAAGATGACATACAATCCTAAGAAGAAAACAAAATACATGACAGTAGATGATAATTTACATACTGTTTCCCATTGCATTTTGTTGGGTTCAAAATCAACGTAACACTCTAGTTTATATGCTACAAGAAAGGACTAATTAAGCGGACATGCATTTAGAAATTAAAGAAGAGGTGAAAATTTTCAATTTGTAGATGAGCTGTCCATGTTGTCCAAGATAGTTAAATTCTATCTATCCACATATAGTTGACCCGTTATTCCGAGGTTTTTCTTACTCCGGCTGCTAAATGCTATATCAAGTCAAATGAAGGTTCTGTGACAGATTTTTATTCCTTAAGATTAAGACTCAGTCATATAAACTTTCATATACACATGCATGTAGCTTTGCGTAAATTATGCCACAACAATATGCTCACAACGCATCCAATTACCACCGAAATTAATTTCTTCAACCAGTTAGTCATGCTATTGATTTATTTGGTAACATAAAGTTACAAGCTCAATTCTTTAGTCTCTATCGAAGCGGCCTATTGCCCTTCTTAGTTTAAGTTAGTCAAGTAGTGACTACGTGTTCTCTTCGTCACTAGTTCAAAATGATAGATTATATATACTATAATTAATTAAAGAAAAATTTTTCTTACCCCTCCCTCTTAATTTTTCTCCTCCTAAATTCTCTAAGTAACCAATCAACCAATGTTATATGACAAGGACAAATTATGAAATTTTTTTTAAGGGTGATTAACATTAATCTTAATTAAAAGCGAAATAAATTTAAAGGTTCATTGAGCAAATACCACTTGTAGGCTGTAGGTGCTATTGCTAGGGCGAGATCCTTAAACTAATGACTTAGGGTAGCTAGGGTTTGACTTTCACAATAAACATTTTTAGAGATATTTGGTGTATGATTCTTATTTTCTTAAAGATTCACATTCTCCTCATTCTAAGGGTTGTTGTTATTGTGCATTAAAAAAATTCATTTAAATTGGGTATCCCCTCCCCAAGTTAGTTGGTGATGAATTATTCTTCCATTCTTTAATATTTCTTTTGATACCATAATCTCAATATCTCATACATTAGTAGAGAAATTTATTTATTTTGAGATACTGGGGGAGGGGATACCCAAACGGAACTAATTTTTGTTCTCAAAGTAACTGGAGTAGTTACTCCATTTTTTTTTAGTAGTACTGAATCTGTTAAAATGTAATATCTATTCATAACTACTTTCCCAACCTACTGAAAATCAAAGAGTCAATATTACCCCTTCTATATGGGAGTGCAATCGGGTGGCACTAGACCAAGGTCATTTTTTCTGGGCATTAGCAAGCACATGCTTGATCTCCATGGTGCATTAAAGAATTCGATCCAGGAGCATCTTTTTCTCATATATTATATATAGCAATCTTGGCTAGCCTATCTGGCGCAGAGTTAGCATCTCAGGGGTATAAGATATGGTAACCACCCAATCTCTACAGTCTTGCACAACATCTTTAACTGGTCCAAGCAGGGAGGCATTGTTGTTGATCCATGTTGACGCATTCAATAGACTTGGTCATCTTCGTCCGTGAAGTCCTCCAGGTTCCAGTTCTGAATAGCGTCAAGTTGCCCATCCATGAGATAATCCAAAATCTGGTATTCTTCCCAGAGCGAACAGTTTTACACATACCATCATTAAAGCCAGATGCATAGACTTCCACTTTAATTTCTGAAAATAGTTTGGGAATACAATATATTGTGACATTACATTGATGTATTTCAACCATTATTTGATATTATTAGAGTTATAGTTGTATATAATAAGCTAACCTGAATTTAGTGTTTTCGATTTTAGACTCGGTAATCTGTTATGTTGTATGCTTATAAGTTTATTTTCATTTAGGTAAGACATAGTAGGAGTTATGAAATTCGTTTTGTAGGGGTTCTTTCCATGATTTACTTCTTTTTTAAAAGAACCGAAATGCTTCATATCATTGCCTGATTCTTCCGTCTGTGTGCAGTATATCAAGTTAGTGGTGGATTTTTTTTTTATAAAAAAAGAAATCAATTTTACCTGCTATTACCTTGTGTTTACCTGTAAATTGAGCTAATTGCACAAATTTAAGAAGTTATAGGCTTAATTACATAAAAGTAAAGAAATGAAGGTTTTAATTGGAGCTTTTGTTAGTTTATGAGGCTAATTGCACCTTAACTTATAGTTTAATGGCATATTTGACCCTTATCTCAACAAAAAAAAGTTGGTTTATTAACATTTACCAAACATAAATCCTTCCAGCGTTGCTGAAAAGAATTTATTGACAGAAAAATAATGGAACTGTACCAATAAATTAAAAGGAAAAACATGCCGGATGGCCTTGATCCAAAAAGGTAAGCATGGCCTATCTTATCTGCCTTCAAAGACTGTTACAGACAATTCATTCCTGGACTGCGTGCTTTGCGGCAAACCAGATGAAGCAGAAGTAGAGGTTGCAGGGGACATGCCAGTCCGAGTTATAAAAGCCGGTTGATTAGGTCTGGGAAGGTTTGTGCTTTCAGTGCTAAGCATCATAACAAGTGCATTTGGCATGCTAGGACGATCTCCTGGCTGTTCTTGTACACACAATAGCCCCACGTTTATACACTTGAAAACTTCACTTTCATGCTTTGCTTCTAGTGGCAGCAGCGATTTCTGCACTAACTCTCTTATTTTCCCTTCATTCCACAATCTCCACGCCTGAAATTAATGTATCAAAAACATCTATCATTACTCAACATATATGCATAAGTATTCCAGGCTTGAATGGGTATTATATATGTGTCTCATACTCACACAGCCTAATAGATTTGAAGATCCATCATGGTCATAGAACCCAGAGCTTCTCCTCCCGGTGATGATCTCGAGCATCACAACCCCGAAACTAAAGACATCTGACTTAGTTGAGAACAGTCCGTCCAATGCATACTCCGGAGACATATAGCCGCTGTATATGTTATACAAAGGTTAAATTAGCTAGTTGGAGTAGTTTGGAGTTGAAAAAGATTTTTTTTTTTTTTTACTTTACTTACTATGTTCCAGCAACTCTGTTGGTATTGATTGCCTCTGTTCTTTTTCCTTCAACTATTCTTGCCAAGCCAAAGTCTGAAATTCTTGGGTTCATTTCTTCATCTAATAGAATGTTACTTGTCTTCATATCTCTGTGAATGATTCGTAATCTTGAGTCGTGGTGTAGATACATAAGTCCTCGAGCAATTCCGCGGATGATTTCAAATCGCTTCTCCCAATCTAACACCGCGCTTCGTTCTTCATCTAATGAGGGTGTTTTCAAAAAGAATGGCAAATGTTGTCAATCACAACATGAACAGTATTAGCTAGAAAAAAGAAAGAAAGGATCAGATTGCTGATAGACTAACCAAAGATGAAGGTGTCTAGGCTCTTGTTTTGCATGTATTCATAGAGCAAAATCTGTTCTTTTCCCTTGATGCAGTAGCCCAAAAGTCGAACTAGATTTCGATGTTGAAGCTTTGCAATTAGCTCGACTTCATTTTTAAATTCATTGATGCCTTGTGTGGATTCACTCGACAACCTTTTCACTGCTATTTCTTGTCCTCCCTGAAATTCACCCTGCAAAAGTATTTCCATTGTTTAAAGTGCACAAAACTAGGATTTGTATATTATAAGAACATCTTTATTTTGCAAATCTAAAGTTACCTTATAAACAGGTCCAAACCCTCGTCCCAGCTTATTTTGTTTCAAGAAGTTGNAAAAAAAAAAAGAATAAATAAAAATCATAATTACCTTTTTTTTTTATGTACCCAGAATTTTCACTGTCGAACCTAGTGAGTAATCTTTTCGGTGAACTGTGAACACCTCTTGGAGAATACATGTGAAATTATGTTTTTATATAAATAAAAAAATTTGAGAACCATTTGTTCCAAGACAAGATAAGGATTATTATAGTGTCTGAACCGCTTGTCCAGGCTATAGGTTTCACTTTGAATGATTGTTTCTTAAAGACGAGCATTATTTTACTAATTAAAATTGCAAGTTGATATATTTGAATACATGTGTATGTGGCTGCCAAACCCCCCTACTACTGTGTCTAACCCATGAAATTGCGGTGGATGCTTTATCCATGTCTCATTAAAGCATCATTTTAGTCAAATTTTGCACATCAAGATATGATTAGGCATCATAATCTGACTTCAGATTATATTATATTATATCAATCGGATAGAAAGTTAATACTACAAAAATAGTACGACAGGAAAAAAATTCCAATTATGGTATATACGTTTTGATAACTTCAGCCCATAATTTAGAAATCTTTTTCCTGATAAAGTCACTTTTTGACATGAGGTTTAAAATGAAAATAATATAAACTAAAAATAACAAATTATAACCAAAGTCACAAATTTTTATTTTTTTCTGAGTGCTACTATGACCCTATTACATTATAGTATCCGTTCGTCTATGCTTTATCGATCTCATAACTTCCCATATAAAAGAGTTACTACATGCCATTTGAGCACGAGAATTGCATGTGTGGTTTCCTCTAATATAAATATTGTTTTATATCAAATGGCTCTCTGAAAATTTCCGAAACTGAGCCGAAATCGTTGATTCAAAATTGAAGTAAACCGACAGCAGCCTAGGCAGGACCCGCCCATCCTCGTAGCCAATATGATAATTAGTGGTCCCACATATTTATAATTTCATTAAAATGCCACCATAAATTGGAGAGGTTGTTTGTTGGAGGGAAGTTAAAAAGCCTCTATTTTTGTAGTAAAAATATATACACAGGGGGAGTGAGATTGATTAATAATAAAGAAAGAATCAAGTGGAGTTGTGGTGGAGAAAAGTGGATGGGTTTTTTTGTGGTCACTGCTGTGTCTACCTTAACAACCATGCAGATATTATGCTGTCTTTCCAGTTGGTCGTTGGATTCTGGCCATGACTTGATGTACGACTGTGACTCCATAAATAGTACACAATACATATATAGATGGTGGTGTGTGGCAGAAGTAATGATTTTATTGGGCTGTCTGAGCTGTGAGGTGAGGATAACAACTAGTGGAGTCTTTTCAGAATGGTTTCTGTTTCTTTGGTGATTATACAAACAAATTACTCCCTAACAATTACATAAATTTAGATCAAACCGACGCCAAGTAAGTCGTTGTGGGGCGGGGGCTCTTTTGGTTATTGTAGTACAACATATCCTTGTACTCTACCAGGGCCCATGTAACAAGGGCATCTTGTTGGAACCGAGTAATGCTGATTGTGGAATTACAGTCCAAGCAAGCCCGGACGTGATGATGAATTTGAGTTTAGGAGGACAGGGAAGTAGTTGATAACTTAACTTAGTTTGATGGGCATCCCGCAGAGGTTTCCCAGTTCTGTTTCTAAAACTTGGTTCAACTTTGCTTTGGTTCGTCTGTAAATCCAGGCTTCCGAATTCTGGTCCCAATCAAATCTTGACGGACCACTGCAGATAAAATCACGTTTGTCAGAATAAACATGGGAACAGGTAAGGGTCATAACAATTCAGAGCCATATAACACAGAAAACATTTCAAAATTAGTACATAGAATCATCCAAAGTCCAAACACACTGGAATGATTAGTCATTCCAAGTTCTATGATTACAATCTGGCTCCAATTCCAACTCAAGAAGCTGCTTTTATGTGCAAGATGACTGCTTTTTCCCCTCAAATTGATTCTCTTTGTTAGAGTTAATACCCAATACCCATGCATTATTGGCCTTGACCCAATAAGCTGTGGTATATCAAGTCATTCAGGGTCAGCCCAGCCATTCACATGTTATGTTAGTACACTTCCTCTTGGGTTGGGTTGCATGTGCTCTAGGTGCTCTCCACAAATTAACACTTCATTATAATGGTTTAACTTTTTGATAAAGCACATTCATGATCAGTATGGAGGGAAGGGAAAATACCAAGTCTAATCCCTATGGGACTGGAGGATGGGCGTGGGGCGGAGAGAGGAAGATTGAGGAAATGGTCAACGACAACCTTATTACGTTATACATAGAGTAGTATTAAGAGTGATAATTAAGCACAGAGCATATCTTATGCAAGAAAGTGGATTGAACATTGTAGTTTATAGGTGAAGGTAATCCGGGGAAAGATTATACTCTAATGCCACTTAGCCCCAATTAAAACGATCTCAGGGGCTGAACAGGATAGACATGCATTCTGTGAGTTCCTTGTTGAAAATCCAATAATGACATAGCATACAATACAGTGATGACAACAGGAACAAGAACTTATGTTAATAACCACAAGGCAGCCAGGCAGGACAATTTAAAAAGCGGCGAATAAGACCAGGTAGAAAAGTAGTCTTTGGATCAATATACCAGATACAGGATGTGTAATCTCAAGGGTTCTTGATGACGGAGCAACATGTACTTAATAATTATTAATTTTAGAACGCAGCACACAGAACCTGGTAGTAGTCCTTGGACAAGCACCAGATCTGCATATGTGACTATGTGTTGCTGAAAATACAGCACTAGTTGAATAAACATTATTTTTTATTACCTCATATGATTAATTCTAGAAGTCTCACAGGAAGCCATCTTAGTTATGTAGTCTTAATTTCATAGCTTGGTGTAATTAAGTGGCTACCTATGCTAAACCACTATGCTACAACCAGGAAATACACAATGTAGTCAAATATTAATCATATGGAGTATAAGTCAAGTCTAGTACTTGCAAATTGCTTGGCCAATAAGCTTTAGATGTGCAAGAGCAACTAGGAAACAAAGCAAGTGTTGGAAAATGAACTAGACCATGAATCAATAAAAATTCTAGCGGGAACAAAATGCAAGCACAAGCATTTTGATGAATAAAGAACAGGGTACCTCACTGGCGATGACATCCAAATTTGCCTATTAGGTGTTTGTTTGTTTATTACATAGGTTCCCAAACTACCAAGCTTCAATGTCAGAACCTCATTCTGCAAATGGAATCCAAAATTAATAATATACACAGATCATTGATACTTTGTACAAATTTTTAGAACATTATGTATCATACCCCATAATCAACATCAAAGCCATCAATATCTACTAAATCACCATATTCCTGTCCTCCAAAGAAAAAGAAAAACAAAACAGAGAGAAAATTAGCAATACATTAATTGGCAAAATTGTTGATACAAATAACTTTCTGATATTAGTGACAACCAACATTGGACATAACCAGCCTCAGATATGCAAATGAAATTTGAATTTTGAACTAGGATTTCTCCACCAATGTGTCAATGACCAACAGAAATTTCTAAACTCAACATATGCATGGTAGTAATTTAGATAACTAAGTATCATTAAAATTCAATACAAGACTGAAAAACCTCCAAGGAGATCAACAAAGTATCAGAAAAGAAGAAAAGCTACCTCCAACTTCTCAAGAAGGTCATGGATAGTGGAATTAGCAAGTCTGTGATACTCATCTTCTGTCAGCAGCAAACTGCACAAATATCAATTTAGTAGCAGATACCATGTTTCTGAGATAGTAAATTTTTAAACCATGTCCTTAAGTTTTCCACAAAGTAAAACCTTTATGTTATACTGAACTCTAAATACTAGATCTAGAATGAAATGAAACATATGAGAAATATTACAAAATCTAAAATCCACAAATGTTGTGCACAAGAACACACTTGGCTATATATCCACCTCCAAAAGTTGAAATTACTCCAGATGCAATAATGATATGCAACCCATTTGTTGTTGCAGATATTTAAGGCTTATGCTGTTACAGATATTTAAAATTAGCCATTTCTTGATGGAGATTATAAGAAGCCATTACGAAGTTAGTAGCATACATTGATACACTATGCTTATGCTACACTCTTCTACAGAGAGGGCTTTCTACATATTAATGAATGCTTTCTAACAACTAAAATTTTACTGCAAATACCACTTATTATTTTA
>CM008342.1:34557038-34573817 GCA_002525835.2 Ipomoea batatas | reverse complement strand
GGCGAATCTACAAAACAAATTATGGAGGCCTATTGTTCATTTTATAGAGATTGTATTCATTAGATTCTTCCAGGTCCGTTGAGGGGTTGGTTTGGTGATAGTTCTGAAATGTTAACTCACTTTGCATAAATATCCTCTGTTATAGAAACCAATTCTTTGTAACAACCACTTGTTAAGAGTACTAGGTTGTTAAGAAGTACTATTGACTCGGTTACAATGTAGTATCTGTCCCTACATACTTTCTCAGTGAGAGAGCCACAGTTATACCGTTTGACCACAAGATCTTTGGCTTGTAATAACCAGTTATTTGCATTGGAGAGTTCTATTAAGTCTCCTGTTTTTATTTGTTTCTATTAAGTCTCCTGTTTTTATTTGTTTCAATTGACAGTAGTACACATTTTTTTGTCATCTTCTAGCAAATCAACACATATTTATCTTGTGTGAAGCTAATGAAACTTGTTTTTGTTTTTTTTTTTTTTGAGATTTGGAAGCCATACAAAATGGTTGATTTGTATTGGACTTCATTTTGATCTCCTTTTTTTATATACTATACTGCGTGATGAGATTAATGATTGAATCTTGATCTGGTTTTGAATGTGTTATGCTACTTGCTACTAATCTGGTTGAATTTTTTATCTATTTTTTGGAACAAATGATTTAAGTATCTTCAACTATTTTAAGACTCTCAACTAATTAAAAAGTTTGGTGGTATTCGATATCACCTTTTAAAATCTCTTTAAATGTCAGTCGGTATTCAATTCAGACTTTAAAGGGTTTTTAAAAGTCTTTTTGGTATTTAAAAACTTATTAATATTCATAGACTCTACAAGATTAGGATTCTTATAGATTTTTTCTTCACAAATATAAATAGTTGAAATCTGACCTTCAACTCTACTTTCTCCCCGTCGACGCTCGAGGAGTAGAATCGACCGGGAGATCGGCCAGCTAGTCCCTGTTCATGAAGGCAGCTTGGGGAGGTTTTCCCCAACCTGAAGTCCCCGTTTCCGTTACCAATGGCTCCGTCATAGGTCGAGATCCGGCTTCAGCGGCGTTATCGGCCTGCTGGACGCTTGATGTTTGATTGGCGGGTCGAGAAGGTTCTGTCGGTTCGCCCGGGCATGTCTCTATGTCGTGAATAACTGAGTCATAAGATGACACCGTGAAAGAACCAACCTCGACCAAGCCGCCGTAGCTCTGGATTGATGCGTTTTGACTATCAGAACCGCTCATGACTTCACCTTACAAGGATGGGAAGGCGTCTCAATAAAGTAATTTAAAGCAAGGGCTGAGAGCGAGAAGTGTTTACATGTAGTAGAAGTTGGCTGACTATCAAGTGTGAGTTCGAAGCAGACCGGTGAACTGAGATGTAGCCTGTGAAGCTCTGGCTCGCAAATATTAGAGGAATGAAAAGCAATTCCCGTGGCAGGCCCTTCATTTATAGGCAACGCGGGGGGAGTGCGGCGATTCAGTTCCCAAAGACCGGGCAACGTTCCCTAGGCACCCCCTGCTTGCGACACGTGTCTTAAAGCCAGAGGTCATCACCTACGTCACCCGACGTCACCCTCTTGCGACTGTGAGAATATGACCGTGTTCCGAGTCTAGTAAAGCATCCCGGCCTCCTCCTCCCCGATGGTCGTCACTGACCGGTCTGGGGGGCTAGTTGATAGGGGTAATTCCCCGGCCTGTATGCCCGTACCTTACTCCCGGTCTATTTCTTGATCGATCTTTATTCTCAGCCTACTTATGCAGCCGGCCTCCGTTTTGCGTTACCCAGTCTGAAGTGCGTGACTGACCTAAATTGCTTGGTGGTGCCGAAAGCCCTCGTGGTCTCTCGCTTGAGAGCTCGGTTCAATCGGGAAGTCTGATCTTCCTAAAGCGTTTACCTTGGGACCCCGCGCAAATCCACATTGTGACACCTGGCATCTAAGTATTGGACCGACCTGTAGGCCGATGCATGTTTATCACGCGTCCTTCATGTTGCGGGCCAGACACTTGTCCTCTGAATCGTTTATAATTACCGCATTTAATGCGGTGGAAGGGACTTTTGGCTATTTCTTCTAGATAATAGCCAAAGAGACCGGGAACCTTTGATCCACTGTCACGTTGACCAGATTCTCCTAGGGTATTTCACGTTGTACCCGATTTTAATCATCAATAAAGAGTATTTTATTTACAGATTGTATTTTACTCTATCAATAGTTCAATACCCTCCATAATTTGTTTTGTAGATTCGCCCCGGATCCTACATATAATGACTCACATAAACTAATTATTTATGGGTAGGGCTGTTAACGAACTGAACATAAACGAACGGAAGTTGTCCATGTTCGTTTGTTAAGATTTTTGGACTGTTCGTGTTCATTTGTTAAGTTTTTTTTTTAAAAATCATGTTCGTGTTCGTTTGTTAAGTGTTATTAGTGTTCGCTTACGTTAACGAACATGTTCGCAAATATGTTCGTTCATGAACGCTTAAAAACCAAACATAGGCTCATTTTTGTAATCACAATTCGTTCGTGTACAAGAAATTATCTATGTTCACCAACAATTACCAAACAAACAACACAACAACTTATATATACATACGTGTGTGTGTGTGTATATATATATATAACGAACATAACTGAATAAATTGTAGAGCTCGGATAATAAACGAACAGAGTCTGAACAGTTGTAGGCTCGTTTGCTAAGAGCTCGTGAACAAACTCGTTTGTGTTCTTTTAATAATGTTTAGGAACATGTTCATGAACGAATAGTTAAGCATTCATGAACATGTTCCTAAACATTATTAAAAGAACACAAACGAGTTTGTTCACGAGCTCTTAGCAAACGAGCCTACAACTGTTCAGACTCTGTTCGTTTATTATCCGATCTCTACAATTTATTCATTTATGTTCGTTTACCTTAATAAACGAACATAAATGAACACTTATCGAATATAAAAGCGAGTAGTTTATCGAAAACTTTGTTTCCTAACACCCCTATTTATGGGCAATTGAAGATTAAAAGCACCCTTTTCTGAAAAAAATTAATAAAATTCATTTAGATTTTTGCGTGGATTTGCACTCATTACCGAATGCTTTCCAATCACCCACTAAATTTGATTCTTTTACTTGCAAAACGTACCAGAATTTCTCATCTCACATACGTGTCAAAAGAAAATTAAATAATTAATGGTGAAAAGTTTTTTTTTTATTTAAAAAATATGTATATAGTGGGGTCCACGGAGAAAGAGGCAGAAGGGGCCAACTCATAGTAAAGTAAGAGAGCTGCCAAGCCAAGCCTACCAAATCCGCTCCCATGTGTTTAGCGTTAACTACTCTTCCCATATCTCTACCAACCCCCAACTTTATTTATTTGGTCAAATGTTTTCTTCCCCCAAATTAAAATTTTAAATTAAAACTCTTGCCACGTATCTCTTACTATTACTAATCAAATTAAACATGCTATCATGTGACAGCGTAGGTAATATAATGAAAGTATGCATAATAAAGCACTTCTCTCCCCCTTCTTCCTTTAGGCAATTTATATAATGGACTAGTTACACATAGCATTATAGATCCTGAATTGAAACAACGAAGTATAAGATTCATACTTGCAATACAGAATTTTATAATACAAAATATAAAAAATGATAACACAAGACACATAGCATATCATTATGGACACAACTGGATTGAAAAGACGAGTTACAGAATTCATACTCGTAAGACATATAATTTCATAACACAAGACACAATAAATTATAATACAAGACACATACACATGTTATAAATTTATTTATTTTTCAAATTTAATTTATGTGCATAATTTGTGTTCATAACGCAAGACACAAAAAGTCATAACACAAAACACATACACATGAACTAGAGTCCATAGTGCAATGTGAACCCTGCTTCATGGTATAAAATTACTTCCTTGACAAGAAAAATCCGTTAACTATTCCATAGTAAGCATTGGGTAACCTTGCCTTGTAATCCTAGCTAGTTAGTCTCGCTTCTTCTTATCCAAACTTCCAAGACTAGGGTAAATAAATATTTTTCATTCTATCAATTTGTAAATCTACTTTAATTTTATGAAATTGCAAATGAATGTAATTTATATACAAATAATAAATGTTTAGACAAACTATTAAGTTTAGCATTTTAGTCCGAACAGAACACATCATTGATATTGGAGTCAAACCACTATTAGTTTAGCCTTTTAGGTAAAACAAAACATATTATTCAATTTAATTAATATCATAGTTATAGACTTATGATGTGCAGTTTAATTATATGTTTAAGTTTTTAGTTGAGACGAACCAAATTGTTCAATCAATTTATAATATTCTTTAAATCTATTTTAAATTTTGCATATATTTTAAATTTTTTTATAAGACGGAATGATGCCATATAAGAAAATCCAAAAAAAAAAAAAAACTACAATCTCTCTAATGAAAAATTATACTGTGGACCTGGGTCTAAAATATATAATTTACATACTGAAGGTTCGTAATTTATATACTGAATATTCATAACTAAATGTTCACAATTACCTATGTAAATTATAAACATTCAGTATATAAATTGTGATGAATCCATCTTACAAGGTGAATCCGAATCCATGGTATAATTATTGCTCTCAAATAACATCATTAATGAAAAGTGGCCTAATTAATTTGGGGTGATCGAAGGCATGGAGATCATCTTGATAATTTCATAGTTGGTAACTATTCAACCTGCATATCTAAAGCATTCATCATCCCTAATATGTGCATATATATTAGGGGAAATGGCGTTTTTGGCCCCTAAATTGTTTTACTTTTGGAAATTTAGCCCCTCACAATTGATTTGAACAAATTTGGTCCTTTACTTATACATAATATGTCACATTTAGTCCCTAGTATTATATAATTAGAATTTTTGTTAGTAATTTTTTTTTCATGAGGTTATATTTATCATTTTTTTTTCATGAGGATATAATGTAGAGATTTGAATAAAAAAAACATTCAAAATGCATATGGACTAAATGTAACACATTATGTACACTTAATGTACAATTATTAACAAAATTTCTAATTATATAATAATAGGGGCTAAATGTAACATATTATGTACAATTAAAAGACCAAATTTATTCAAATCAATTGTGAGGGGCTAAATTTCCAAAAGCAAAACAATTGAGGGGCCAAAAGTACCGTTTTCCCTATATATTATCATTTTTCATATATAAAAAATGGAAATATTACAGGTTTTTTTGTTATATCATAAGATAATAGGTCCTAAATATATAGAACATCTTTAAGCCCGTATTATATTTAGACTAATTCTTGTTCGTACCAAGCTAATATAATTATAGTGTAAAGTGTTGACCATATTGATTTTTCTTTATGAGAGGGGGTTTTGAAGTCAGAGAAGTATTACATGTTTTGCATATGTTTATACAAATAATACATACATACATAGTAGATTGTGTGCAGTCATGCTGGACGAATTACACACAATTTAGTTTGTGCTTTAGTATAGTAATTTGTGTGCATTTAAAAGAGTTTTACGAGAAGGAGTTGTCTCATTTGATTATATATATATATATATATACCCAGTCGTCCAATCAAGCTAAGGAGTGAATACACACACATGACACACCCAAGGCTCCTTCCTACCTGTCTCCCTTAAAAATATATACTACTCTCTCTCTCTCTCTCAAAAAAAAAGGGAATAATTTGAAAAGGAGAAGAGAAATGGGACGTTCGCCTTGTTGTGAGAAAGCTCATACCAACAAAGGCGCCTGGACAAAGGAAGAAGACCAACTCCTCATCAACTACATCCGTCTTCATGGCGAAGGCTGCTGGCGCTCCCTTCCTAAAGCCGCTGGTATTATTACTTACTTTCATATAATCATCATCCCATCCCTACCTTAACACAAAACAATAATGTTTTTCTTTAATTTATGGGTGTTTTTTTTAGGATTGCTCAGATGTGGGAAGAGTTGCAGACTCCGGTGGATAAACTATCTCAGGCCTGACCTCAAGAGAGGCAACTTTACTCAACAAGAAGATGACTTGATCATCAAGCTCCATAGTCTTCTCGGAAACAAGTATGTCTCATTTTATATGTCTTATTTTTCATTTTTAGTCAAATTAATTCTTTTATTTTTAATATTTATTTTCTTTAATATGTATCACTGGGATTTGAACGCCATTGAACTACAAGCTACTTGCTACTATACATATATTTGCTCTTATTTTTTTTGGTAATTTCTAGCTTGGTTGGATGTGTATGGTACTATGGTTGTTGGAATAAATGTGTGAAACAGCGGGTGGGTACTGGGAAGTGGGAACACATACATACAGTATTGAAAAAAGTAAAAATTCTTGAAGTTTTACCTGCCATGTGGGAAGTGGGACCACTTAAAGATCTAGAAACAAAAATGTTCCAGAAACAATGAGGTATTAATCAATCATTATTAGTTAATACATACTACTAGCTAGCAGTTCAAATTTTTGACTTTTAATGGAAGAAATTAAATTAATGTTTCTCATTTTCTTGGTCTACAAACCAGCGGCCAGACAAAATTCTTGAATTTGTTCTATCCTAATAATAATGTTTCTTTTTTTTTTTTTGAAAAAAAATAATAATGTTTCTTTTAGCAGCCAAAAAAGAATCAAATCAACAAGTAGCTAATATAGATAAAAGAGTGATTCTCCTGTAATACCGCCTCACCGATTTATCTGTGAGATGGGTTGAGTCAAGATTGAAATGTAACGCTTAATATTAATGAAAAATAAAATATTTTTTGAAAAGTGTAATATTACATTTTTCTTTAAAATATTGCACTTTTTTATGTAAAAAATACTTTATTCTTTATTAGTATTACATTTTCATCTGACCCTTTTCATGAGCAAGATTTACTGAGACAATTTCACACAAGTTTTTGACTAGATCTTTATATTAAAGCAGAATTTTGAAAGAAAAGAAAAAAAAAATCCTAAAAATTGTTGTGTTTGTAGATGGTCTTTGATAGCGGCAAGATTGCCTGGAAGGACTGACAATGAAATCAAGAACTATTGGAACACACAAATTAAGCGCAAGCTCATTAGCCGCGGCATTGACCCACAAACCCACCGCCCACTGGACAGCTCCGCCGGCGCCGGCGCCGGCACCGGCACCACCAAGCCTGAAAATATTTCTATGGATCTGAATAGCTCAGCACCATCACAAGAGGAGACTAAATGCAGTAGTGGCACTACAAGCGAGGAGTCTCATCATCAATCACCAAAAGATAAGCAAAGAAATGAGCAGATGGGTGGTCTTGATTTGTCTATAGGATTAGCATTGCATCCCAAGACTGAAGATTCTGCCGAGTCAACCGCCTCCGGCGAGTCGCTGCCGGTTACGCCGCCGCCCCCAGCCGCCGTGGAGCTTAGTGTGACGGAAGCAGTGTGTTTGTGTTGGCAGTTGGGATCCCGGACTGGTGGGTTGTGCAATAAATGCCATACCACAAAATGCTTCCTTGGATATTGCCAACCCTCTTAGTTGCAAAACACTTTTTAGGCATAAACTCTGCTAAAAAATGATGAAATTCTCTCACTTCCAAAGTGAGCTTCATTATTCTTATTCTTTCAAATACTGTCTACTGAATCAGAAGTCAGTGGGTTTGGTAGACAGTGACGTATCCAGGATTTATTTTGAGGGGGGGCGAAGAAGCAAATGTAGACTAAATTAAAAATGTTTAAACACAATATTCAAATACAAATATCAAATATGAATAAATTGTTAAATTACAAAATACATTATAAATATTGTTGAATATAGGCGAAAAATAAAACGTATCAAAATTTTATAAAAATATTCATAACACTATGGCTATGTTTGGCAAACCTAGCTAAAAATGTAGTTGAAAGCTGAAAAGTAGCTTAAAACTGAAAAGCTATAAGTTCCAAGCTGAAATCTAAAGAGTTGTTAAGCTAGTTGTTATGCTTAAAAGTGTTTGGTAAAATTAACTTTTTGATAAGCTGATAAATGTAAATAATTAATTTGATAAAATAATTCAAATAGGAAACACATTATAAATTATACATTTTATTATTAATATAGCTAAATATACAATTAAAAGGCATACATTTTATTATTAATATATAGCTAAATATACAATTAAAAGGCTAAAGGACGCAGGTGCTGAAAACAAGCTACGGACGATGCAACACTTAGGATTCGAACCTTTGTCATTTGACATACAAAACCGCACACCTACCATCTCTGCAAGCTTATCATCTGTTAATTTTCATCTGTTTTTATATATTTATATAGAAAACATGTACTATATATACATATATACATACAAAGGCTATATAGGGGGTGGGGGTGGGGTGAGTGGGGGCAGCTGCCCCACTGCCCCCAGGGTGGCTCCGTCCCTGTTGGTAGAGGAAGTCCTCCAATAGTAAAGTTAATCTATTAATTTATTTTGAATTGATCAATCAGTTGAATTGTCTTTAGAGTAAATTTTTTTTAGACATATATGTAGATAAATGTTAATGTATGTTGTTTTCAATTTTCCAAATGTAATCATCACTATAATGTTAAGAGAGAGTAAAATCTTTGTACCCAATATGGAGGGCGAATGATGAGTCAATATTGAGTTAGAAGACTAAGGTAACTCTATATAATAAATAAACTATAAGACTAAAAGGTAACACTACAAACTACCTTTTTCAAACATGGTTACTTTATAAACGAGAAAAGATAAGAGATTGTTATACATACAATATCAATTTTAATATTTTTTAATATTTTAATTAATTTTTTAATATTTTCTATTAGTTTTTAATTTTTAATTTTTATATTTATTATTAAAAAATTATTTTAAAATGCCACATCATCATCCAGGTAAGCAGGCAAACAACCTGATAAAATGGAAGGTAACCTGCTATCAGGTGAAATTGCATGTATTTGGAGTGTACAGTGGCCTAATTGCACATTTTTTTTCGTTCAGTGACCTAATTGCACTTTTAGGTTACATTCAATGGCCAATTTGAACCTTATTCCTTTTTAAAAAAAAAAAATTTGTATGAAGAAATGATAAAAAAGAAAATTAAACGGAAAAAAGTAGAGAATAAATTTTCGTATACAGTTCTTTACACTCACAGCTAGAACACTATCTCATACTATCCTCTCTCTATCTCTCTCTCTCTCTCTCTCTCTCTCTCTATATATATATATATATATATATATATATATATATATATATGGGAAAATGACACTTTTTCTCCTGAGTTAGTGCATATAGCAGTTTCCCCCCAAAGTTATTAAAGTGGTAGTTTTTCCCTCTTAGTTATTTTAAAAGTGACGATTTTTACCCCTCTAATGTTAAATTAACATTTTTGTCCTTAAAAATAACTATTCCATTTATTTTTCTTCTCCAACTAATTATATTACTAATATGTATGGAAGATTACGGTTCGATTCGAACCTAATCGAACACTGTAGCAACTGAACCTAAATAGTATGGATGGTTACGGTTATGATTTAGAACTGAAAAAAATAAAATAAAATAATTGTTGAATTTAGACTATTTTAAAAATAAGAAATAAAATTATATAAAAATAAATAAGTTTTGATTGGCAGTTCAAAATCGAAATTGGAACCAAATCGATTTATCAAAATAAGTGTTTGATCATTTTCATTATATATGACTGCGGTTCAGTTCCGGTTCACGTCATATTGATATACTACATGAGTACATGTAACCAAAGTTTGAATTTTAAAATATTATTCAAAACTTTGTATTTACATATTTTGACATGCCCAGTGTGACAGCTCTGTCTCTCATCTCTCTACTACTAAACTTCTTCTACCAGCGCGTTGAATGACATCGAACAACCCCATGTTCAGGAAGACTTATGCCCAAGCTACCAATTCCAAGCCTGCGCCTCTAGCTAGCTCCAGCGCTACTCAGAAAATACAAGGTCCGCTGACCAGGAGCCGTGCCAAGAGCTTGGGGGTCCAACTACCTGAACCTCATTTCATGGCACGAATGGTGGTTCAAAGGCTCGATTATGCCCCAAAGGCAACCACTTATGCTGGAAGCCTACCATCTGTTAAAGGAGCTACCGATGGTGGTAGTCCAACTTCTATGCAAGGGAATGCTATTAGCAGGAGTATTTCCCCTGTATCTTCGCCAAACCCATTATATGTGGAAGGCTACGCTTGAGTGGACGCATGTCTATACCGTTATGCTTGCCATGGCGACTAACACTGAGTCCGTGAAAGAGCAATTAGCTAGAATTGCTAAGACGCTTGAAGGAATGACTATGCTCATTCAAAACCAAGAGAAACGGATCAACACCCTTGATGATAGGGTAGGAAGCATCATGGAGGGGCAAGGAAGTCGCGCTCTAGGAAATCAGCAAGATGGGCAAGAAGAGGTTTCTTAGCAATCACAACTTCCTATCAGCCCTATAGTGGGAGAAACTACTTCTCAGTTGCCTGCAATTGAGAAAACTATACCAATCACTGAAGGCATGATACCGGTGGATAAGTTGAACGACTACATAATGGGGGCTATCAAAGGCAAGTTGGATGGAAGCCAACCCTCATATTCCTATGCTAAGTCCTACACACAAAGGATTGAGGAGTTGAAAATGCCTTTCGGCTATCAACCTCCTAAGTTTCAGCAGTTTGATGGCAAGGGAAACCCTCGGCAGCACACTGCTCACTTTGTGAAAACATGCAATGATCCATGGACTTATGGTGATCTGTTGGTAAAGCAGTTTGTCTGTTCCTTAAAGGGAACTACTTTTGATTAGCACACTGATCTCGAGTCTGGCTGCATTGATAGTTGGCACGATATGAAGCGTAAGTTCTTAACCCGCTTCTATAGTATAAGGAGAACGATTAGCTTCCTGGAACTCACCACCGCTCGCCAGTGGAAGGCGAACGCGTCAGTGCTTACATTGAAAGATGGAGGGAACTGTGCCTAAATTGCAAGGATAGGATATCCCAAAATTCTGCAATTGAAATGTGCATCCAAGGCATGCACTTCGAACTCTCCTATATCCTGCAAGAGATTAAGCCAAAGTCCTTCGAGGAGTTGTCCATCGTGCTCACGACATGGAGTTGAGCATTGAAGCTATGGGAGGGCTCAACATATTCAACTTGCCTAACTCCTCCAAAGCGTAAGAATTCAAGAAAGGAAATAAACCTTTTCCAAAACAAGAAAAGAAAGAATCAATGACTATGAAGGCTACACCAATGACAGTCTTCACTAAAGCAAATGAAAGGTCTAGGCCAAGATCATTTTCTGGTCCGTAAAGGGGAGGTAGAAGGTCGACAATTGAAGAAAGACAGGAGAAAACATATCCATTCTTGGATTCTGATGTCTCACATATGTTTGATGAGCTGTTAAAGCACAATCTCGTTGCTTTGCCAGAAATGAGGTATTGCAATTGAAAACTGCTTTGTCTTTAAGAATAAAGTGATGGAGTTAGCTCAGGATGGGAGAATTGAACTTGCAAATGCCACAACAAGTGCCGATCAAGTTTCCGTCTTGTGCAACAAATCTACTTCACTAATTGAGAAGAACAAGGGGAAAGGACATAGGAAACGACATAAGTCTTCATTCTCTCTTAACATCAAGTTTTATGATGCCAAACCTAAACATGGTACTTGTCTTGATGTTAAGCATGCTAAACAAAGAGTTTGTGATACAACACGACCACCTAAGCAAGTTATTAAAAGGGGGGTCAAGAGAAATGCGTTGAAAAACCTTATTGATGGGAATGCTTGCAACTATCATGGGAAGGCACAGATGCCAATTATATTAGCGGATTACATGCCAAAGCAATTCTACACTCCAACTAACCAAGGGATGAAAACGAAGATTCCTCATATCAAGTCATACGGTGGAAATGAATGTGCCTCGTCGTATTATATCACTGCATATGATGAAGACCCATTAAATGGTCTAGGAGCTAGCCCTCCCAATGGATGTTTTTAAAGCACCCGTTGAGTTAATGATGCTCCTAGATACGAGCTTAAACTATCTATCTAATTGCTACCTCATATTCTTCAAGGCTCCCTAGCACGAGTCAAAATTGCTTCACATTCTTCGAGGCTCCCCGGCACGAGTCAAAACTGCCTCATATTCTTCAAGGCTCCTTGGCACGAGCCAAAACTGCCTCATATGTTTCAAAGCTCTTCAGCATGAGTCAAAACTACTTCATATCACTTTAATCTCCTTAGTACGAGGATAAACTGCTTCATATCATTTCAGCCTCCTTAGTACGAGGATAAACTACTTCATATGATGTCGAGACTTCCTTGCACTACATACTTTCAAGTAATATATACATTCAAGTAGCATGTCCAAGCAAGTCTCGAAGCAGCAATTTGTAGACACATAAAATTCGAGGCCGAAAAATGGGTCGACTAAATCATTATTGGGCCTAATTTTGAGATTGATTATTGAATTAATTATTGGACCATGATAATTAAATTGATATAATTAGCCCAATTAAACTTGATTTTGGGTTATTGAATTAATTAATTAATTGGTCCAATCTCAATTCATATTTGAATTTAATTATAATTATAATTGATTTAAATTTGATAATTATAATTTAATTCGAATTTGAATTATTAGATGATTTAATCTTGAACTTGAACTTGATTTTGGCAAGGTTTATTTTCTTAATTAATTAATTAATTAAGTTAGATAAATGTTTAGAGAGTTTGTTGAGGGATAGTGGTTACATTTTCCACTATAAATAGAGCCATCATTTGACATCTTGGATCACCCCCTTAAGACTTTGAAGCTCTGAAGATCTGCATCTCGCCCGCAATATATCTGCGCTGAGGAACACGCCCGCAATATATCTGCACCGAGGAATACGCCGCAGTATATCTGCGCTGATGAATACGTCATACTTCCAGTTCAGCATACTGTGAACTCGACATACGTCCAGTTCAGCATACTTCCAGTTCAGCATACTCTGAACTCGGCATACCTTTAATTCAGCATACTCTGAACTCAGCATACCTCCAATTCGGCACACTTCCGATCGGCATACTTCTAGCTTAGTAGAGAATCAAAAGACTTCTTACATACAGAGATTGTACCCTTTCTCGTTTGATACATACTACTACTTGTAAGTGACACTTTGAATTTTGAATATATACAATTCACGTTTTTCACGTTTACAATTTCTCGTTTGATACATATACTGTAAGACACAACATGAATCCACATAGTCTACTATAGAAATGCACACAGACTAGAGTGTACGTGTGCAATTTGCCTAATATGAGTGCACATAGACTAGAGTGTACGTGTGCAATTTGACCCTGGCATGGACAATTCAAGCTCCATGCTTGGCCATGAGGTCAGCCACACGGCCAAGCTCAGCCCTCGGCCACGTGGTGGACCGCCTCGGCCGAGGTCGGCTGTCTCGGCTAAGGTCGGCCACCTTAGCTGAACCCCATGCTCGGCCGAGTGAAGGGTCTTCACGTGGGTCCGAGTCCTGCGATGTTTGTTGCAGTCCAATGCGGTTGTAACTCCCCACCATCTTCTCCGTTGTAGTTTGGGTCAATTTAGAGTATAAAATCACTCCTTTGTGTCTTGTTGAGATAATTCCTTCATTATCACAACCTTGTCTTGTTATTATACTAATTCTTTTTTGGTAATAGCATTACGCTTCATTAATACAACTATTGTCTCTGTGACATGTTGATTTTCTCCCTTTATTACATTGCATTTACCATTGTCTTTACATCATTATCCTATACACGTCATATTCTATAATTTTATTAGGTTAATTAATTCGGACCCCGAGTCAATATAATCCATCATCAACATCAACAACAACAATAACAACAACAACAACAACAACAATAATAATAATAATAATTGCTCATCTACTTTTGTGTTCATACATAATTACTATATTGCGGATAAAATTTATAAATCTTATTACAACTTCACAACTTCACAATCTAAGCAAACAGATAATTATTCCAAATGAACATGTATGTGTGTGTGTGTGTATCCATCTACTTTTGTGTTCATACATAATTACTATATCGCGGATAAAATTTATAAATCTTATTACAACTTCACAACTTCACAATCTAAGCAAACACATAATTGATTCCAAATGAACATGTATGTGTTTGTATATGTATGTATGTATGTATGTATGTATTTATGTATGTATGTATGTATGTCAGCTCAAATTCGGGCAGGCCTTAACGTGCGGCCGGACCATTAGGTATGCAATAACATAACACACCAATAGCGTTAGGAAACGCACAACAAAGAAATGCACCAATGCACCACAAAACACACCATTAGGTACGCAACACCCATCACCACAAATCGCACCATTAAGTACGCATAAACGCAACACGCAGTGTTCGAAAATACACAATTAGGTGTTGTGAGGTATGTTGCATTTTTTTTGTGTATGGTGCGTTTCGCGATGTATTGGTGCATTTTATTACGCAATTGTTGCCTTTTTACATACCTAATAGTGAGGTTGCACTCGAACTTGGTCCTATATATATATACACACGCGCGCGCATACACACTTCTCTTTTTTCGCATTTTATGTTTTTAGTTCAGTAAAGAAAACTTAATTCAAATTATTTACAATTCAAAATTTTAAATATTTACTTTAGTAGTAGTGAATAAAAATTATATAGTTAAAAATTATGTTAAAAGTTTTATGAATCACAAAAAAAAATCTAAAAAAGATTTAAAAATATATTGTTATTAAAAATAAAAAGAGAAAATTTACATTTTTTATCCCCTAATTGTTCCTAAGTTATAAATGTAGTTAATCTCTTTTAATTTTTATAAATTTAATTACTTAATTGTTAAACAAATTGTAAATTTAGACATCCGAATAACTAAGACATATAAGTTCCATTTGTATCTATGATTTTATATGAGAAGACAAAGACACCCTTTTATTTAACGATATTTAAACTATTTTGTTGATAAAGGATAAAAAATGGTCATGCAACAATAATAGTAAGACCAAAAATGAATGTTATGATAAAAAAAAAAAACTCAAAGTGAATTGTGACCTATAAATCTAGGACCAGAAATTAATATATGAAACTTAATTGACATATCAATCATTCGATTTGATGGGCTAAATTTATAGCTTATTTAATAATTATTAAATGACTAAATCTGTAAAAACTAAAGAGAATGACTGACTAGATTTGTAAATGACAATATTCAAAGTAGTGTAATTTTTTCTAAAAAGAATTAATTAAATTAATAAATAATGAATATAATAAGTTAAATGAGTCCACCGATAGTAACGTAGGGAAGAAGAAATTAAAGAGAGAATGCATGCATGTGCATGTGCATGTGCATATAGGCAGAGATCATAATCACGTTAGAGCAGATGGAAATGAGGTGTGGTTATAAGACAAAAATTAGGTGCGATATTGAGGATAATGCCATCACATGTCAATAGTTATACCATGGACCCGAATCACCTTGCAAGGTGGACCAATCACATTTTACATATCGAATATTTACAATATAATTTACATACTAAAAGTTCACAATTTAAATTGTGAATATTCAGTATATAAATTGTGACGTCACTCAATATGTAAATTATGTATTTTGAATCCGGATCCATAGAATAATTTGTCATCACATGGAGTTGTCAAACCCTTACGGCGGAACGCCTTTTCTTCTACCTAATCCTCAATAAAAGATTAAAATAAGCATTATTAAATTTATTTTATCATTAGAAATTTTTGTTTCTTTTTATACGTCTAATGAGTAGCAAGATATATAACATTCAAACCGCTTAATTTATTATGAACTATACACTTTGAAACCATTATTTTATATACTTATTGATATTGATACAATTAAATAAAGTTGTCTTAAGAGACAATTTCGTTTCATTTGATTTAGGAAAAAAAAAAAAAGGTCCAAATAAATTTTAAACTATTCAAGAAGTTTAATTACGTTTTCAAAAAAAAATTACGTTTTCAATTAAAAAAAGAAAAAGGAAAAGAAAAAGGAGCAATTAGGCCTTTTTACTCAAAGATTACTAGTTATTGTATCAAGTTATTGGCTTATTGCCAATGTCACTTCCATGGGGAATACTTCTTAACCGGCTTAGTAGGATACCATATTTGCCAGCATTTTCACATTTTCTTCGTTTGGCGGCCAAACTTTTTAAACAAAAAAAAAAAAGAAAAAAAAAGACAAGTTTAGTTTGAAGAAGATAATCATGGCTGTTTTCATTATATAATCGTGTGCGCTCGTTTGCCAAGGGCAACCATAGTTATCTGACAAAGATAGTTGTGGTTGTCATATTCAATAAATCTTATCGATTTCATTTTTAAAAATTTGAATTTGTCAAAAGAAGAGTAATGTAAAAATCATGTGTGCGTGTGACATTTATGTTGGTTACGCTAGTCATGTCAACAATAACCTACTAACTACAATGAGTAATCTCTCTCTCTTTAAGTTTGAGAGTTTTGAAACCTTTTTAGTTTGAAGAACTTTTTTAATTACATATTTAGAGAGTTTATTTGACTTTTTTTTTTTCTCTTTGTTTTATTATACTTTTCTAATGATGTGTGTGTGAGAGAGAGAATTAATTAAAGAATTCAATTTTAATAAAGACAAATTGATCCCTTGGCCAAAATCCGAGCCTAGGCCGAGACATAAACAACCTAAGACCAGCCTAGTAGTTATGAGGAAGTCCTCGTCCCAGGCCTCTGGCAAGCTGATCTTGAGCTGATCCTTTAAAAAAATAGATACAGT